>JAJQKJ010000058.1:0-159856 GCA_029574335.1 Rana kukunoris
TCTGGTTATTGAAATTTGGGGGGCCCCCACGCTTTTTTTTTGGGTGTTTTAATGAATGAATTCTCCTGCAAATTCCAAGAGCTGACAATTCATTATAGCCGCGAGTCAGTTTTAAATGGCTTTTTTCCTTCAGAATGTCATTTTTTTCACATGCTGACATTACACCCAGGGCCGCCATCAGGGGGGTACAGGCAGTACACCTGCAGGGCCGCCATTAGGGGGGTACAGGGATTACACCGCCGACCGCCCCGGGGGGGGTCCCACAGGGCCCCCAGGGCGGCACGGATGGGGAACCACCCTAAAACAAAAAAAAAATTTTTTTTTTGTTTTTTTTTTTTGTTTTTTAAGGGCTCCGAAGGTCCCATGAGGGGCCCCCTGGAGAGGCCACTAAGGGCCCCAGATGGCAAGCCCTTTTTTTTTTTTAAATAAAATATATATATTTTAAAAAAAAATATATATTTTTTTAATATATTTTGTTTTTTTTTTTTTTAAGGAAAGGGCCTTTCCAAAATTTTTGTTTTGTAATTTTATGTTTTTTAAAGTGCCCCTCCGCCTCCTCAATTTGTGGCCACACCACCCCCCCCCCCCCCCCCCCCCGGCTCTCCAATTTCATGCGGCAGCACCCCCCCCCGGTTCTATGCCTCCATGGGGGGGGCCCACACCGCCCATGGGGTTCACCTCTGCTCCAGGGGCCCATGCCTGAAGCTGTGTAAGGCGTAAGGGGCCCAAAATTCATGATGGCGGCCCTGTACACCTGTAAGGGGCCCGGGGGTCCGGAGGTGCCAGATGCCTGGAGGCCCCCCAGCGCCCCAGATGGTAACCCCCCTCTTTTTTTTTTTGTATATATATTTGTTAGTTGGTTTTTGTAGGATTTTTTATTTAAAGGGCCAATTTTTGGAAATAAATTTAATATTTTTTAGCAGTCTGGTCGGTCCCCAGGGCCCCGGGTGGCAACCCCCCCAAATTTTTTGCTATTAAAGGGCCATGTTTTGGTTTAGGGGTCTGGAGGTCCCCAGTGGCCTGGTCCCCAGCGGCCGGAGATCCCCAGGGCTCCAAGATGACAACCCCCACCTTTACCAAAAAAATCTAAAAAAAACATATGATATATTTTTTTGGTTATTTTTTAAAAAAATATATTATATAATATAATTTTTGAAAGCTCCCAGAGCTTTTTGCTTCTAAAAATGTTATAAACATTTTTCCCAGGTTTGTTACTTTTTACTTTAATTTCTTTTTTTAAAGTGTATTTTGTGCGTGAAGTCGAAGAGTGAGAGAGGAGCTGGACTTGCAATCGCCATCCTTCTCCATGCCCCCCGCCCGTGTGGCAATGGTGGGTGTGAGGGGGGGCCTCACCCACACCTGCTACACTTGGGAGCCCGATGGGACAGATGGGAGGAGAACTCCCCCTATGAAGGAGTGTAGCCCACCCAGCCCAGCCCTGTAGGTCCTTCACCTCCCTTTTATTTTAGGAGACCTCATGGCCCAAAGTGTGTGCAAGTGTGGTGTTTTTTTTTGTGGGGCGGGGGGGGGTGCGGTGGGCTGGACTTAAGCACAGGCGTACCTTGCAGAGCACACCCACCGGGAGCCGGGGCTGACACCACACAAACTCAATTCATATGTAGCCGAGACCGGGATCCGAACCCTTGGACTGCAGAGGTGAACGGCTTGTCAGCGCAGTGCCATTCACGTTGAGCACCACAGCTCCCACCCAATGTTATTTTTTTTTTAGATTTTTGGTAGTTATTTTTTATTAAAGGGCCCAGCCCAGAGCTCCCAAGGCAAACCCCCCTTCTTTTTTTATTATTTTATTATATATGTAGATATTGTAATTTTTTTTCATTAAAGAGCCCAGAAGTTTCTTTTTATTAAAGGGCCCAGTGGTCCCCAGGGCCCCCGGATGGCTACCACCCTTTTTAATATATATTTTTTCTATATGTATTTTTTAGTAAAGGAACCCCCCCGCTTATCAAATTGCGGCAGCCAGCCCCCCCCCCTTCTTAATATCAGGCGGCACCCCCCCCCCCTATTCTCTGCTCCAGGGGGCCCATGCCTGAAGCTGTGTAAGGGGCCACATAATTCCTGATGGCGCCCCCCTAATTGCCTCCCCCCCCCCATGGTACGAAATTTCAAGGAATTTTTCACTTTTATTGGTGCACTTTAACCACTTCCATACCGCGCCTATTCTGGCACTTCTCTCCTTCATGTAACAATTTATTTTTCTTCCTTGAAACTTACTCAGGACCCCCAAACATTATATATATTTTATTAACAAACACCCTAGGGAATAAAGTGGCGGGCCATTTTTTTCGGACACATTTCCAACAGTATTTGTGCCAAAAATTTCTAAACGTTCTTTTTTTTGTTTTTTTTGGCTTTCTTTCAAAAAAAAAACCTGTTTCATGAATGACAAAATAAGAAGAAAGCAGTAAAGCTTAGGCCCAATTTTTAGGGATAAGGTAAAAGATGATGTTACACCGAGTAAATAGTAATAGATACCTAACTTGTCACGCTTTCATATTGCGCACACTCAGGAATGGCGAATGGCACCTAAACTTCGTTATTCAAAAATCTCCATAGGCAACGCTTGACTTTTTTTCTCAGGTTACCACTTTTGAGTTACAGAGGAGGTCTAGTGCTAACATTATTGCTCTCGCTCTAACGCACGCTATGATACTCACATGTGGGGTTTGAAGGATGTTTACATATGTGGGTGGGACTTGCATGCGTGTTCGCTTCTGAGTGCGAGCTACTACTAGGGACAGGAGCATTTAAATTCCTTTGTTATTTTATTTTTTTTATTTTTTTACTTAATATTTTATTTTTTGCACTTGTTTGTCCCTTTGTTTGTATTATTTTTTATTATTTATTTTTTTCTTTTCTTCCTATTACAAGTCCCTATTGTAATAGGACTAGTGTTTTGTGACAGGTCCTCTTTATAGAGAAAGGGAGAAAGGCGGGGTCAATTAGACCCCACATCTGTCCTCCAGGCTGGAAATCATGGAATTGGTAAAAAAAAAAACATCTCATGCTTTCAGCTGCAATCATGTTCGTTCAGCACAGTAGTAGCGTAGTGTGTAGTGTGTAGCATGTTCACCTAGCAGCAAAAGGGTTGCTGGTTCGAATCCCACCCGTGACACTACAATCTGCCTGGAGTTTGCATGTTCTCCCTGTGCGGGGGTTTCCTCCCACAATCTAAAAACATGCTGTAAATTGTAAAATTGATCCTGTCTAAATAAGCCCTAATATGCAGTAGGATATTTAGGTTTTGTGCTGCCCTAGGCCTGACCAAATTTTGGCACCCCCCTAATAGAAAAATGACCCACCCTTCCTGTCAAGGCCACACCCTGTTTTTTTATGACCCACCCAGGAATTTTTAGGGGACACACACAAGTTCTGTGGGGGGGGCACCAGGGCCCGGGGGGGGGGGCCCTTAATTTGCCTACTTTTTCGATCACTTCCTTCTGTTTGGCTATGGGGCAGGAAGTGAAGGCCAATCTCCCCAAACGGACAGGGATAATACAAAATAAACTGACAGAGCTTCTAACCCCCCCCCCCCCCCACCAACTCTATCCAAAATGAAAGAAATCCAAAAAATAAAAGTGATGATTATTGTTCCAGTTTAACCCCAAATTTCAGATCATTTTATTGAGAGGTTACTTAAGAAAATATAACCATGCCAATAGGCCAGGATCCAGCGTTGCTAATATGTATGAATGTGTGTTAGGGACCCCCACAAACACCACCCAATGTTAAATCAACTATTTTCTTGTTTGTTTTGGGGATGCCTGCACCCCTGATAGGGTAAAGACACCTCACAAATGTTGTCACTTTCTACTTAATTCATTCACTTCCTGCCACACAGCCAAACAGGAAGTGAGGGAAACACCTGAGTAATGTTTTGTTGGGGACACACAGATCAATATAAATAGTTTCCCATTTTGGAAATGGCATTTTGCTGTGTACACCCCAAATTAGTAGGAATCTTGGACTTTGGGGTCCATTTACTAAAGGCAAATCCACTTTGCACTACAAGTGGACAAGCAAGGAAGAAAACTCAAAACTTGGCGGGATTGGATTGGAGTAAAAACCATCAGTGCTTCCCTTCTGATTTTCATTGCCTACGCTTCTACTGCAGAGCGGCTTTGCCTTTACTAAACCCCAAAATAACTAATCATTTGGGGTGTACACTGCAGTGCAATTTGCTTAATGGTGACACTAGTTAGATTGACCTGTGCCCCGAAGAAAAGACCATTGGTAGGGTTTTAACCTCACTTCCTGTTCAGCTGTGTGACAGGAAGTGAAGCCAATTTTAGGAAAAGGGACACAAAGCCCAACCTAAAAACACTAGCAGGGGTTCTAACACTCAATTGGCTTCCCTCAAACAACCCACAATTAGAATAGGATTGTCTTGTGCTAGTTTCAAGCACAGCGCTGTAAATCAGCACTTCAAGCCTGTCAAAAAAAAAAAAACACCACCCCCCCCCCCTCCAACAGGCCCTGTTTGCAGCTTTTCCTACATCTTGCACATGTGCTTTAAAAAGTCAGTCTGGACATCAGTTCTAGGAAACAATACTTACCGCTTTGTCCTTCCTTTTCTGGTGACTAAACATTTCATGCATACACACCAGGAAAGAGCTTAGAGACAAATCACACTTGATGGTTTAGGCCCAAACTAGTTCAGCTGCAGCGGTTGAAATCCATAGCAGGAAAAAAATATCACAAAACAAACTTCAAAATTTGAAAGTAATTTTATTGGTCCACAAAACAAGGAAAGCAAAACAAAAAATTACAAATAAACACACCAAAAATATATAAAAACACCTAAAAACAAAAAAGACCAACGTTTATTTCACAGTCATTGGAAAATAAATCATGCTTTTGAAATAACAGGATAGACCCACAGGATTAAAACATTAGTCATTAACATCTTGAGAAACATTTAGCAAAATTATGTAGCAGAGAAAACATCAAAAAATACAAAACTTGCTCCAAAACATCTCTGTTTCACTCCGCCATTCCTTCCAGCCAGCAAATCTGCCCCCTCTGAGGGGCAGCTGACACGTGCAGTATCCACGCTTTTTATAACATGTGTGCTAATGAACCAATTGGAAACACATGAAGAAATGTCAGCCTCTAGTTTGTGTGCACTTGGAACTGCTTACACCTGTTAAGGATGTCCTTAAATTACTAAGCCAAAAAAAAGAGCTTTCTGAGCATGCTCAGAAAGATGCAAGTCATTTTCAGGATGAAACTTCCAACTTCTTTTTCTAACTGTTCGAGCATGCCCAGTTCACTCGAAATGCAGTACCAGAATCAAATCTGCAATGGCGGATGAAAGCATTAGAGGTGTTAAATTTTTTTTTGGTCCCCATGAAGTGATGCTTTACAAGCTGAACGGGAGGTCTTATAGAATTTTTACGTAACAAACCTAAATAGTAATAATTTAAAAGCCCCTGTCCCTAGTAGCTCGCAGTCAGAAGCGAACAAGCAGCATTTTTATTGTTTCCGGTTACCAGTTTAGATTTACAGATGAGGTCTAGTGCTATAAATATTCCTCTTGCTGTTACGCACGCTATGATACCTCACATGTGTGGTTTGAAGAATGTTTCCATATATGGGGGCGGGCCTTAAATGTGTAAGCCCCGCCCACATATTGAACCCCCGTTCAAACCCCACATGTGAGGTATCATAGCGTACGTTAGAGCGAGAGCAATACTTTTAGCACTAGACCTCCTCTGTAAATCTAAACTGGTAACCTGAAACACATAAAAAAGCGTTGCCTATGGGTATTTTCAAGTACTGAAGTTTGGCGCCATTCCATGAGTGTGTGCAATATTAAAGTGTAACATGTTGGGTATCTATTTACTCGGTGTAACATCATCTTTCACATTATGGCCATAAATTGGGCTAACTTTAGTGTATTCTTAATTTGTAACCACTTGAGCCCCAGAGCATATTACTGGTCACTGACGGGGCCATTTTTTGCATTTCAACACTGCGTCATTTTGACTGACAATTGCGTGGTTGTGCGACGTGGCCCCCAAAAAAATTGGGCGTCCTCATCCCCCCCCCCCCCCCCCCCCCCCCCCCCAAAAATTTTTTTTTTTTTTTTTTGTTGGTGGTATTTGATCACCTCTGCGTTTTTTCTTATTTTTGCTTGACCCAAAAATATAGCGACAATTTGGTAACTAAAAAAACATCTTTTTTACGGTTTGCTATAATAAATCTCCCCCAAAATATATTCAAAAAATGTTTGCCCTCAGTTTAGGCCGATAAGTATTCTTGGACATCTTTTTGGTTGCAAAAAATCACAATAAGCGTTTGATTGGTTTGGGCAAAAGTTCTAAGTAGGGGTTGGTCTTATGGGTTTTTTTGGAATAATTTTTTGTTTTACTAGTAATGGTGGCTATCATTGTTTTTTCTGTCTAATGCGACATTGTGGCGGAGACATTTTTGTGAGATTTGGCATTTTTGTAGCGAGCAATGGTATATAAATGCATTGCTTACTATAAAAATGACACTGGCAGGGAAGGGGTTAACACTAGGGGCGCGGAAGGGGTTGAATATGTTACCTGGGTGTGTTCTAACTGTAAAGGGGGTGGGACTGTGTAGGGGAAATGACAGATCGCTGTTCATACATTGTAGGGACAGACGAGCAGGCATTCCCCCCCCCCCTGACAGGACCGGGATAAAGGGGAACTCCACCCCAAATTAGAAAAAAAAACGGCGTGGGGGTCCCCCTTCAGGTGCACAACAGGCTCTTAGATTTGATCTGGAACATAAGGGGTTAAACCCACGCCAAAAAACGGCGTGGGGTTCCCCCTCAGATCCAGACCAAACCCTTCTCCCAGGCACGCAGTCTGGTCGGACAGGAATGGGGGTGGGGACGAGCGAGCGCCCCCCCCCCCTCCTGAGCCGTACCAGACCACATGCCCTCGACATGGGGGAGGGGAGTGTGTGCTGTGGGGGAGGGGGGCACTGCCCCCCCACCCCAAAGCACTCTTGTCCCCATGTCGATCGGGACAAGAGCCTCTTCCCGACAACCCTGGCCGTTGGTTGTCGGGGTATGCGGGCGGGGGGCTTATCAGAATCTGAGAGCCCCCTATATTAAGGGGGCCCCCAGATTCTGGCCCCCACCCTATGTGAATGAGTATGGGGTACATCGTACCCCTACCCATTCACCGGGTGGAAAAGTGTAAACACAAAAAAAAACACACAGAAAAAAATAATTTATTAGTCAGCTCCGGGGGTCTTCTGCCGGGACCCCCCACCACCAGCCCATTGGGCCCCGGGCTTCGCCGTCTTCTGCCGGGGGGGGACACCCACCGATGATCTCCGCCATGTCCAGCCAGGCCCCCACCCCAAAATAAGCTCTTTCACATTCGGGGGGGCCGGCCGAAAAAAGCAGAGAACAACGGGGGCGGAGCCCCTCGGTCTTCCAGACGTTTTCTGCCGGGGGGGCTCCAGCCCCGCACCGGTCTTCGCCGCCGCCTTCCGCCGGGGGGGGACACCCACCGATGCTCTCGGCCATGTTCGGCCAGGCCCCCTACCCCAAATCAAGCTCTTTTACATCCGGGGGGGGGGCGGCGGAAATGGCGGAGAACAACGGGGGCGAAACCCCTCCTCGGTCTTCGCCTTCCGCCGGGGGGGTACACCTACCCCCCCCCCGGTCTTCGCCGCCGCCTTCCGCCGGGGAGAGAGACACCCACCGATGCTCTCCGCCATGTTCAGCCAGGCCCCCTACCCCAAATCAAGCTCTTTTACATCCGGGGGGGCCGGCGGAAATGGCGGAGAACAACGGGGGCGTCGCCACTCCTCGGTCTTCTAGCCGTCTTCTGCCGGGGGGGGGAAACACCCACCCATGCTCTCCGCCATGCTCGACTGTGCCCCCACCCCAAAATGAAGCTCTTTTACATCCGGGGGGGGCCGGCCGAACACAGCGGAGAACAACGGGGGTGTCGCCCCACCTCGGGCTCCTCCCAGGGCTTCTTTCGCCGTCTTCCGCCGGAGGGCGCCACTCTCCGGGCTTCTCGACGTTGTCTTCCGCCGCGGGGGCCAGGCCTTCTTCTTTGCCGCCCCCCTCGATTTTTTCGGCCTGGACGGGGGTCGCACATCCCATCCAGGACTTGGACGTGGCGGGCTTCTCGTCGCCGTCTTCTGCCGCTGCCCCCTTCACCACGAAGCTCCGTGCTTGTTTGATGAGGGCAGCGGGCTTCCGTCGTCTTCTCCGGGGCGAGGGTCGTACATCCCACCCCGGATTTCGTCGCCGTCTTCTGCCGCTGCCCCCTTCACCACGAAGCTCCGTGCTTGTTTGATGAGGGCAGCGGGCTTCCGTCGCAGTCTTCCGCCGCGGGGTGACACTCGCGGGCTTCTTCTTCCATTCGATGTTGACACGGCGAGGTCCGGCGCTGAAATGCCTTCTGAGCGGCGGGCAAGGACTTATATTGGCATTGGGCGTGGGCGTGGTTATGCCAACATGTGACCTTAACCCATGTGACAGTGATGTGACGTGACATCACTGTCACATGGGTTAAGGTCACATGTTGGCATAACCACGCCCACGCCCAATGCCAATATAAGTCCTTGCCCGCCGCTCAGAAGGCATTTCAGCGCCGGACCTCGCCGTGTCAACATCGAATGGAAGAAGAAGCCCGCGAGTGTCACCCCGCGGCGGAAGACTGCGACGGAAGCCCGCTGCCCTCATCAAACAAGCACGGAGCTTCGTGGTGAAGGGGGCAGCGGCAGAAGACGGCGACGAAATCCGGGGTGGGATGTACGACCCTCGCCCCGGAGAAGACGACGGAAGCCCGCTGCCCTCATCAAACAAGCACGGAGCTTCGTGGTGAAGGGGGCAGCGGCAGAAGACGGCGACGAGAAGCCCGCCAAGTCCTGGATGGGATGTGCGACCCCCGTCCAGGCCGAAAAAATCGAGGGGGGCGGCAAAGAAGAAGGCCTGGCCCCCGCGGCGGAAGACAACGTCGAGAAGCCCGGAGAGTGGCGCCCTCCGGCGGAAGACGGCAAAAGAAGCCCTGGCCCCTAGTAGGAGCCAGGCAGAACCCGGCGACGAAATCCGGGGTGGGATGTACGACCCTCGCCCCGGAGAAGACGACGGAAGCCCGCTGCCCTCATCAAACAAGCACGGAGCTTCGTGGTGAAGGGGGCAGCGGCAGAAGACAGCGACGAGAAGCCCGCCACGTCCAAGTCCTGGATGGGATGTACGACCCCCGTCCAGGCAGAAGAATTTGAAGGGGGCGGCGGAAGACCCTCAAAAGTGAAAACGTTCACCAGGTGAATGGGTAGGGGTACGATGTACCCCATACTCATTCACATAGGGTGGGGGCCCGAAATCTGGGGGCCACCTTATTAAACGGGGCTCCCAGATTCTGATTGGCTCCCGCCCGCATACCCCGACAACCAATGGCTAGGGTTGTCGGGAAGAGGCTCTTGTCCCGATCGACATGGGGACAAGAGTGCTTTGGGGTGGGGGGCAGCGCCCCCCTCCCCCAAAGCACACACTCCCCCATGTCGAGGGCATGTGGTCTGGTACGGCTCAGGAGGGGGGGGGCCGCTCGCTCGTCCCCCACCCCCATTCCTGTCCGGCCAGACTGCATGCCTGGGATGAGGGCTTGGTACGGATCTGGGGGGGAACCCCACGCCGATTTTGGCGTGGGTTAACCCCTCACGTTCCGGACCAAGCCGGAGAGCCTATTGTACCCCTGGGGGGGAAGCCGCGCCGGTTTCACATTTGAAATTTGGCGCGGAGTTCCCCTTCAGTGTCAGCGCAGCCCGAGAGAACAGCTCGGAGCTTGCCGTGCGCCGCTCCAGGCAGTGCAAACACTGCTACGCCGTCTGGTATTTACCAAGGATTTCCCGGCGTACTGAAGCGGCGCGCGGTGAGCTCCGATTTTTCCCTCTGCGCATGCCCAGTATGCAAGTGAACCTTCCAAAGGTTCTATCGTACTTTGCAAGGGCACGGGGATCGGGTCCCAAAAGTCACTTTCCCTTTCAAATCGGCCCGCCACACAAGTTGAAACACATGTCACTACACTTCCCCTGCATCACCCCCCTCCCTCCCCTCATAAACTCCCGCCCGAATCCCCGATGTTTACATTACTAAATGCCGCACGCCAGCTCTGTACTGGCGTGCTGTGCGCCCTCTTCTGGGCGCATTAGGCACTTTAGTAAATGAGGAAACACGCTGCACTGGCAGCGTGTTTCTTTTGTAAATGTCAAAAACAGGTTTACTCCTGCTTGTGCACCATGAGTCTTGGCGCACAGGCTTGGTAAATCAGCCCAAATATCTTCAATTTAATGTTTATTTATGGAAGGAGGCTTGGTAAGTTTCTCTGTATTCTGTTGCTCAATTAACATTGATAATTGTGTATGCTAGCAATGATTTATTTCAACTGCAATATCATAAGACCTAAGTAAAGTGTGTTGTATCAACCATATGCATCTATTGCTGTTATGTAGATACACTGAGCAGGATATATTATGGATCTGGAAGACCAGTAAGTATTATTCAAACTTAATATATACCATGTGTAGTTGGAATGCTTCATTTAAAATAGATTTAAACACTAACTGACATTGAGTTTACCAAAGCACAGCATTGCAAACACTTGCCACGTGTGTGTTTTTTTCTCATTAATTACAGAGTTGTATTTATTTATTTTTTTACATTTCAGTGCTGCTGATTCCTATACGCCTTCTGTTTAGATATACATTCCCGAAGACCAGATACACATCATTGCTTTGGTTCAGCTTCCTGATAATCAAATGGTGGACCATGTCTGCGAAATGTGTGCCAGTACAGTTGCCTAATGCCTATAGTCTGCAATAGGGGTGCATATTACTGGTTGGCAATGCATAGTTCAGATTCTCCTGCTAAGCAATGATAAAAGGCTTTTGCCAAATAAAGTCCCTGGCCCAGATTCACAGAGCGATTACGCCTGCGCAACAGGAGATGCGCGTGCGTAAGTCTAAATGTGCGCGTGCGTTTCGTTGCGCGGCATCCCCAGAACGAGATACGCAAAACATTTTTTTTGTCCCGCGTAATTTCGTTAGACTGGCGCATCCTTCCGCGCAAAAGTGCGCTAGACACACCATCGATTTGCTAGTCAAATATGCTAATGAGGGACTTACGGGGATCCACAAAACAACGTTGGGGCAGCGCAGGCGACGCAGTGTGCGCAACAGCAAAATGTCCTGTCTAAAATTAGAGCTTATAAAAGCTGGTCTAAAAAAAGAAAAATAGTCTACTTGTTAGATAAAGCAACACTGTTAGTGATCAGCTCAGCAGTCACACGTGTTGCTCAACAATCTGTATGCCAACATGCCAGGGGCATCGTCGCACATAGCTATACTACTGACTTTAGATGAACAAAGAAGGATGAGGGCACGGAGGATGGCACGGAGGATGGCACGGGAGAGGATATACCGTACCCGCATAGACCTGTTTGGCATGAGTGATTCTGAGGTGTTTCGCATCTTCAGATTCACCCCTCATGCCATCCTGGAATTAACCACAACCTTGCAGGAGGACATCACCAGCCCAACACACCGCTCACATGCAGTGCAGCCACTGGTCAAGGTCATGGCAACACTCCATTTCCTTGCCAGTGGCTCTTTTCAGCGTACAAGTGGAGTGGTGGCTGGGATGTCACAATCCTCCATGAGCAGATGTGTGCACCAGGTTGTCCCTGCAATCCTCAGACGCATGGCCAACCAAATCATCAAACCCACCACTGAGGAGCTGCGGCTGAAGGCAATGACAGATTTCTACAGAATTGCCAGATTCCCACGCACTGTGGGGGCCATTGATTGCACACATGTGGCACTCCAGCCCCCCCAGGAGACAGAGCACATGTACCGCATGTACCGCAATCGGAAGCATTGGCATTCCATCAGGTGTACAGGTGATAGTCGATGCCCAAGGCCTCATATGGCAGGTCCGTGCCAAACACCCAGGGTCCAGCCATGACAGCTACATATACAATCAATGCCACATCCGATTGGAATTCGATCAGAACGTGTATGGGGACAGCTGCCTCCCATGATGCACATCACAAGGGGCACATGCATGACTAACATCCTCCTGTCTTTTCCCTTACAGGTGACTCTGCATATCCACTGGGACCCCATCTCATGACTCCTATCCGGAACCCCCAAACCCCAGGAGAGGAAAGATACAATCAAGCACATGCCCAAACACGAGCAGTGGTGGAGCGCACCTTTGGCCTCCTAAAGTCACGTTTCCGATGCCTGGATAAGTCTGGGGGTACCCTCTTGTATTCCCCAAACTTTGTGTGCCAGATCATCGGTGCATGTTGCATGCTGCACAACTTTGCAGAAAGAAAGGGCCTGCAGATTGACCTACGTGATGACCTGACCCCTGAACCAGACAATCCCCCCCTAACCGAGGCTACCCCGTCTTCTGAGGGAAGAGCAGCCAGGAGACAGCTCACATTGGGCATCTTTGCACATTAAACATACACATTAATCATGGCACAATGAGAATGCATGCATGCACACCACTGTGGTCCCTAGCACACACACCCCACATCCACATCAAATTGGATTGGCACCAGTCCACCATGCTGGACTTGTGAGCAGCAACGCCACGCCAAGGCTCCAATTATGTCACTGAACATTCATACACCAATCACACGGACCTGGGGATCACTTCTCCCTGGTCCTGGGGAACCCTTCTCCACCAAAATAGAGGGTGACACCCCTTTTCGGCAGGAATGTCACCCCCACATTCACACAGCATTCACAACACAAAAAAAAAATGACCAGCAAAAGCAAAAAATTTCCAGAAAAAAAAAAAAAAAATTGAAAAAAAAAAAAAAAAAAAAATTGAAAAAAAAAAAAAAATGGGGGAAAAACAAATTACTGCCCTCTGCGTGAGCCATGCCAGGGGCGCCCCCGGCCACGGCCCCGGCTTCTCAGGGGAGACTCATGGGGAAGGGGTAAAACCGGGGAAGGAGGATCAGCCCGGATCTCTGCCCACCAGGTGGCCTGCCCTCCAAGGCCACGGCAATTCTGTCCAGGGCAGCACCAAGTGTTGCCGTGTTGGCCTGGATAGCCAGGGTAAGGGCCCTCACATCCTGCCCAACGCCTGCTGATGTCGTCTGCAGTTCGTTTAGGCAGGTTGTGAAAGCCCGGGAGTGGGAGTCCAGGTTCCCCAGCGTATCCTTGATGGAGGACAGGCTCTCCTCCATCCGCACCAATGTCTGGCTGACCTGTCCCAGATGGTGGGTCTGGAGGAACTGGTCCCTTCTCAGAGTGGCCGGCAGGAGATCGGCCAACCCCCTGGTGGTCTGGGATGACATCCTGCCTCCAGCTGATGCTTGTGGCCGGGGAGAAGGGGAGGCCCTTGTGAGGGGAGCCATGTTGGGGGAGGAGGGGGGGCCCCCCCCTTAGGGAGGCCTGCCTGCTGCCAGCCAGAGGGGAGGAGTCCTCAAAACCCAAACGTCCAGTGCCTGACATGGACTCCTCCTCCTCATGATTCTCCTCCTCCTCATGATTGTCCTGCTCCTGTTGAACCTCCTCCGCGGACTCCGGCCTTGTTGGGGGGCCTCATTAGGCTGCTGTCCTGGGGTTGGTGCGGTCAGGCCAGATGGCCCTGCACCCTCCTGCACATCTGTGGATGACACAAAACATTCACAGGTTGGAGGATCCACACACTTGCCACATATTCCCTTTCACCCCCTCCCCCACACACCTGATATTAAAAAATAAAACAACTTACCTGGCACCACGGGCTCGGGACTTGAGTCAAAGCCGGGCAGGCCCTCAACTTCATGCCGATGAAAGGTCAGGGCCACCGCACGCTCCTCCGCTGTCAGGCTAATACGGCATGGTGGGCCCCCTCCTGTGCCCCTGGCATGGGCATGCATTCTGGCCAACTTCTTTTTGACCAGACGCCGGAGGTCATTGATTTTTTTGTCAATCCCAGACCTGGTCCGTGTCTCCCCCTGCCCCGCTGAATTCACCTGGTCAGTGATCCTATCCAAAATTTCCCTCCTCCTGGCCGGGGTGGTGTTGGCACTCTCTGGACTGTGGAGGTAACGCCCATACTCGCTAATGGCCCAGGCAAGAATCTGTTTTTCCACAACTGTAAAATTCAGCTTTCGTTTTCTCTCAGTCATCCTTCCAAAAAAAAACAGTCCCAGTCAACAAAATTCACGCACACAAACAAGCACAACCAATCACAAAAAAACACACACACAGAGAGAAAACTACTCACCAAGAAACAGTCCCCAAAAAAAAAAAAAAAAAATACAGCAGGAAAAGAAACAAAAAGAAATATATCAATCAAACAAACAGTCTCTCAAACTTATCAAAAACCACTTTCAAAAATCTACTAACAAACACCTGATCACACAGAACACTAATCTGACAACTACAAAACACACCGCAACGAACAACAAGAACAAAAGCACTTGGTTAAATGGGAAGGGACAAAGGGATGTACTTATGCAAAGGAAGTGCGTTTGTGTGTGTCTATTTATACTGTTTGCGTAGTTCACAACGTTGCCCTAGTCCATTTCCAATTTCACTGATTGCGCCGCTCCCGAGTTGTGAGCATGCGCACATCGGAGCTGACATGGTCTCGTTCAAGCGGGCATGCGCGAGCCGGCCGGCCCTTCATTTGCATGGGGTCACGACTCATTTCAATGTAATACGCCCACATCCTTCCCAATTTGTATTACTCCTCCTTACGCCTCTGAAAAAACGTTACGTATGCGCAATTTCCTGCGCAAAAGCTACGAGAATAGGGTGATTACGCGGCAAAATTGCGCAAGTCTAACGTAAAGGCGGTGCGCTACGCCGGTCTAATAATGCGCAGATGTACCTGAATCTGGGCCCCTGTGTTTTTGCATCTAATAGTGTCCCACCATATAGTCTCCTGGGCTGTGTGCTTAGTGTCCACTGTGTTTAGTTACTTCCATGATCAATGTTGGCTACATTGTTGGCTGTTGGCTGCAGGTGGACATACTGTATGTGCTTTCATATCATCTGCTCATGCACTCTCTGTAGAGCATGCAGAATCAGGATCTGTGACCACTGCATGATACAGCGGATCACCTATCGATGTACCAGACCAATGTAAACAGCCCTGGTACCATGTGATTGCTGTGACCAAGTTACAGTAGTATACAAGTCTATCATTGTTTGCTACTGTGTGATCCCTGTGATTGGTCACAGCAATCACATGTTACCAGGGACAATGAGAGTGACCTTGTACCATGTGATAGCTGTGACCAATCACATCATCATAGTAGTAAACAATGTTTCATGAAGGAAACTTTTGATTACTTATTACAGTGATACAGCAATCAGAGTGCAAAACAAAATACTGATCACCTACCCATAGAACTGCGGTGTCCCTTTGGTAACAATTCACTGTTCTGGTGACAGTATGTACAAAAATATGTAAAAAAAATTGTAAAACACCACAATCTTCGCCACACCAGTTACAGTGTCCCTGAGCACCACCACATCAGTTACATTGTCCCTAATCATAATGTATGCCCCTAGATAGTGTAAAGGTGCTTCTTGAATTTTGGGCCTCTCTATGTGATGAGGCTGTGAAAAAGTCTCACACGTGTGGTATTGCCATACTCAGGATGAGTAGCAGAATATAAATATTTTATTAATTGACAACTTCATGTAAAAAATGCATTCAATTTTCTTTCCAAAATGGTGTAATTTGGTGTTTCTACTGTCCTGGTGCTCCAGGGTCTCCAGAAATGCAATAGAGGAGGAGGGGCGGGCTGGTTAAGCCATGCTCTCAGATTCGGCCATTCGGGCGCAAGCTTTGGATTCTTTTTTGTAAATAGGAAAGGCAAATACTGCGCTAATAAAGGAGTGCTAACAAAATAGTGTGATACCTTAAACACTATGGGCCAGATTCACAGAGCCATTACGCCGACGTTACAGGAGATGCGCGGCATAAGTCTAAATCTGCGCATGCGTATCGATGCGCCGCATCCCCAAAACGATATACGCATGAAATCAATTTTTTTTCGACCGGCGTAAATTCGATAGACCGGTGCATCCGTGCGTGCAAAACTGCGCTAGACACACCATTGATTTGCTATTCAAATATGCAAATGAGGGAGTTACGGGGATCCACAAAAGTAAGTTGGTGCAGCGCAGGCTACGCGCTGTGCGCAACAGCTGCACGTCCTGTCTAAAATTAGTCCATATAAAAGGTGGAATAAAGTTAGACAATCCATCTACATGACAGCTAAAGCAACACTGTTAGTGAGGAGCTGAGCAGTCACACTTGCTGGACAACAAACTATATGCCAACATGCCAGGGGCATCCTTGCTCATAGCTATACTACTGACTTTAGAGGAGCAAAGAAGGAGGAGGGCACGGAGGAGGGCACGGAGAAGGGCACGGGAGAGGATATACCGCACACGCATAGACCCCTTTGGCATGAGTGATACTGAGGTGTATCGCATCTTCAGATTCACCCCTGCTGCCATCATGGAATTAACCACAACCCTGCAGGAGGACATCACCATCCCAACACACCGCTCACATGCAGTGCAGCCACTGGTCAAGGTCCTGGCAACACTCCATTTCCTTGCCAGTGGCTCTTTTCAAAAAACAAGTGGAGTGGTGGCTGGGATGTCACAATCCTCCATGAGCAGATGTGTGCACCAGGTTATCCCTGCAATCCTCCGATGCATGGCCAACCAAATCATCAAACCAACCACTAAGGACCTGTGGCTGAAGGCAATGACAGATTTCTACAGAATTGCCAGATTCCCACGCACCGTGGTGGCCATTGATTGCACACATGTGGCACTCCAGCCCCCCCAGGAGACAGAGCACATGTACCGCAATCAGAAGCATTGGCATTCCATCAACGTACAGGTGATAGTCGATGCCCGCGGCTTAATATGGCACGTCTGTGCCAAACACCCAGGGTCCAGCCATGACAGCTACATATACAATCATAGCCCCATCCCAATGGAATTCAAACAGAACGTGTATGGGGACACCTGGCTGGTTGGTGAGTGACATTGGTGGCAGGCATGACTGTCCCCCCCCATGATGCACACATCACAAGGGGCCAGGGCCGGCCTTAGGTGTTCAGGCGCCCTGTGCGAGATAATCCTGTGGCGCCCCCCACCTTCACCCCTCGCCCCCTGGTCACCTAAACATACACAAAGAGGAAACACACAGGGGGACACTTAGGGTTGCCACCTTTTCTTTAAGCCAAACCCAAACATTTTAGTGGTACACAGCACTGCGCTTGCTTAACCCAACCTATTCACGTGAATGGGGCTGTGCTGCAACCGTGTGCAATGCACATGGCTACAGCACAGTGGCATGGTTTTTTAGGGGTTAAAAACAGGTGGTGAGGAGGCAACATAACGCTTCTTCACCACCTGTCAAATACCTTCAAAACATGATCCACTATGGATCACTTTTCAGAGTGCCCTGCAACTAGTGTTGCTCACGAATATTCGCATTGCGAATATTCGCTACGAATATTGCATATTCGAGTATTCGCGAATAACGCGAATATCGCTGCGAATATTCGCTATTTCGAATATTCGTATTTTTTCAATTTTTTTTTAGAACAGATCACATCCTAGAGATCCCCATCGACGTCTAAAAGCATTGCTGGTATGATTAGAGACCTTGGGCCGAGTAGCTGCAGCGCTCATTTTATATTCCCGAAAAATCGCAATGCGATTATTCGGCAATAGCGATATCGCGCGATTATTTTGTATTGTAATATATCACGAATATTCTGAGCCAATCAGAGTGCTCCATTCCGCATTTCTCGAAATTTCGCAATTATTTTATATTGTAATATATCACGAATATTCTGAGCCAATCAGAGTGCTCCATTCCGCATTTCTCGAAATTTCGCAATTATTTTATATTGTAATATATCACGAATATTCTGAGCCAATCAGAGTGCTCCATTCCGCATTTCTCGAAATTTCGCAATTATTTTATATTGTAATATATCACGAATATTCTGAGCCAATCAGAGTGCTCCTTCCGCATTTCTCGAATATTCGCAATTATTGTGTATTGTAATATATCACGAATATTCTGAGCCAATCAGAGTGCTCCTTCCGCATTTCTCGAATATTCGCAATTATTGTGTATTGTAATATATCACAAATATTCTGAGCCAATCAGAGTGCTCCTTCCGCATTTCTCGAATATTCGCAATTATTGTGTATTGTAATATATCACGAATATTCTGAGCCAATCAGAGTGCTCCTTCCGCATTTCTCGAATATTCGCAATTATTGTGTATTGTAATATATCACGAATATTCTGAGCCAATCAGAGTGCTCCTTACGCATTTGCCGAATATTCACAATTATTGTGTATTGTAATATATCACGAATATTCTGAGCCAATCAGAGTGCTCCTTCCGCATTTCTCGAATATTCGCAATTATTTTATATTGTAATATATCACGAATATTCTGAGAGAAATCAGAGTGCTCCTTCCGCATTTCTCGAATATTCGCAATTATTGTGTATTGTAATATATCACGAATATTCTGAGCCAATCAGAGTGCTCCATTCCGCATTTCTCGAATATTCGCAATTATTTTATATTGTAATATATCACGAATATTCTGAGCCAATCAGAGTGCTCCATTCCGCATTTCTCGAAATTTTGCATTCACATTCGCAATTCGCATTCGCATTTGCGATAGCGAAAATTCGCAATGATTTCATTTCCAAAATATATCACGAATATTCGTATTTAGCGAATATATCTCGAATATTCGACTATATATTCGAGATATATCGCGAAATCGAATATGGCATATTCTGCTCAACACTACCTGCAACTCCATTTACATTTGTGGTTGGGGAGACAGTAAAAATCAGAGGTTGAGCTGTGTTATTACTTCTACCCAACCATTTCCCTCAAGCTGAAAAGGCAGCAGAGGGGGATGTACACTTACCACAGCCAAAATGCTTTCCATCACAGTGCGACAAAACATGTCTGCACTGTTGGGTTCAGCGAGCAGTATTGCCTGCTGAATGTGGTCCATTCAAGTTAATGGGGACTCCCCGCATCCATGTGCAATGCATTAAATTACGGGGCAATACTGTGGGGTTTAAACAAGCGCCTGTCAAATGCCCTCTAAAGAGCAATACAAATGTGGATTGCTCTTCAGAGGGCACTACATGTGTAAATGAGCCATAAGGCTGTAAAGCTATTCCAGTTTATTCTGTGGAATCAGCTGGGGGCCAGGGGAAGGAACAGGACTATTTAACCCCTGGGCAGGAGGGGGCAGAGTGACAGAAGAGGGAAGAGTGACAAGAGGGGGGCAGGATGACAGGGGGGGCAGGCAGAGTGACAGGAAGGGGGTAGGCTGACAAGAGGGGGGCAGGCAGAGTGACAAGAGGGGGGGCAGGCAGTGTGACAGGAGGGGAGGCAGGCAGTGTGACAGGAGGGGGGGCAGGCAGTGTGACAAGAGGGGGGGCAGGCAGTGTGACAAGAGGGGGGGCAGGCAGTGTGACAGGAGGGGAGGCAGGCAGTGTGACAGGAGGGGGGGCAGGCAGTGTGACAAGAGGGGGGGCAGGTAGTGTGACAAGAGGGGGGCAGGCAGTGTGACAGGAGGGGAGGCAGGCAGTGTGACAGGAGGGGGGGCAGGCAGTGTGACAAGAGGGGGGGCAGGCAGTGTGACAAGAGGGGGGGGCAGGCAGTGTGACAAGAGGGGGGGCAGGCAGTGTGACAAGAGGGGGGGCAGGCAGTGTGACAAGAGGGGGGGCAGGCAGTGTGACAGGAGGGGGGGCAGGCAGTAGGACAGGAGGGGGGCAGGCAGTGTGACAGGAGGGGGGGCAGGCAGTGTGACAGGAGGGGGGACAGGCAGTGTGACAGGCAGTGTGACAGGAGGGGGCAGGCAGAGTGATAGGAGGGGAGGCAGGCAGAGTGACAGGAGGGGAGGCAGGCAGAGTGACAGGAGGGGAGGCAGGCAGAGTGACAGGAGGGGAGGAAGGCAGAGTGACAGGAGGGGGGGCAGGCAGAGTGACAGGAGGGGGGGGGCAGGCAGAGTGACAGGAGGGGAGGCAGGCAGAGTGACAGGAGGGGAGGCAGGCAGAGTGACAGGAGGGGAGGCAGGCAGAGTCACAATAGGGGAGGCAGGCAGAGTGACAGGAGGGGAGGCAGGCAGAGTGACAGGAGGGGGGGCAGGCAGAGTGACAGGAGGGGGGGGCAGGCAGAGTGACAGGAGGGGGGGCAGGCAGTGTGACAGAAGGGGGGGCAGGCAGTGTGACAGAAGGGGGCAGGCAGTGTGACAAGAGGGGGCAGGCAGTGTGACAAGAGGGGGGACAGGCAGTGTGACAGGAGGGGGGGCAGGCAGTGTGACAGGGGGGGGCAGGCAGTGTGACAGGAGGGGGGCAGGCAGTGTGACAGGAGGGGGGGCAGGCAGTGTGACAGGAGGGGGGGCAGGCAGTGTGACAGGAGGGGAGGCAGGCAGAGTGACAGCAGGGGGGAAAGCAGTGTGACAGTAAAGGGCAGGCTGACAAGAGGGGGGCAGGCAGAGTGACAAGAGGGGGGCAGGCAGAGTGACAGGAGGGGGGGCAGGCAGAGTGACAGGAGGGGGGGCAGGCTGTGTGACAGGAGGGGGGGCAGGCTGTGTGACAGGAGGGGGGGCAGGCTGTGTGACAGGAGGGGGGGCAGGCTGTGTGACAGGAGGGGGGGCAGGCTGTGTGACAGGAGGGGGGGGCAGGCTGAGTGACAGGAGGGGGGGCAGGCTGAGTGACAGGAGGGGGGGCAGGCTGAGACAGGAGGGGAGGCAGGCAGAGTGACAGGAGGGGAGGCAGGCAGAGTGACAGGAGGGGAGGCAGGCAGACTGACAGGAGGGGAGGCAGGCAGTGTGACAGGAGGGGGGGCAGGCAGTGTGACAGGAAGGGGGGGGCAGGCAGTGTGACAGGAAGGGGGGGCAGGCAGTGTGACAGGAAGGGGGGGCAGGCAGTGTGACAGGAAGGGGGGCAGGCAGTGTGACAGGAAGAGGGAACAGGCAGTGTGACAGGAAGGGGGGACAGGCAGTGTGACAGGAAGGGGGGACAGGCAGTGTGACAGGAAGGGGGGACAGGCAGTGTGACAGGAAGGGGGGACAGGCAGTGTGACAGGAAGGGGGGACAGGCAGTGTGACAGGAAGGGGGGACAGGAAAGGGGGACAGGCAGTGTGACAGGAAGGGGGGACAGGCAGTGTGACAGGAAGGGGGGACAGGCAGTGTGACAGGAAGGGGGGGACAGGTTGTGTGACAGGAGGGGGGGCAGGCTGTGTGACAGGAGGGGGGGCAGGCTGTGTGACAGGAGGGTGACAGGCAGTGTGACAGTAAAGGGCAGGGTGACAGGAGGACCTGTGGAGTAGACACTACTGTTTGCAGGACACTGTACTATGCTGGCATGAGCACACACATGGGGCATACATCTGTAGTCGCCCACCCCCCCTCCCTCCGTCCGTCCGATGACGGCCCTGGTGTCTCAGCTTCACTGACCGTGACCGATGAATGCAACTGTGCTGCTGCCTGCTAGATAAGGGGGGAGGTGGTCTTATCAGCATCACAGAGTGCCCTCTGCTCCTGGCGCCGTTAGGACTTAGCAGCTGCATAACACACGTGAGACAAGGAGAGGAGGAGGGAGAGAGGGGAACAGTGTCTGACACTTGGGCACCACAGCGCCCCCCCTCTGCAGCGCCGGGTTGCTGCTAAGCAGTGACCTGGCTGCCCCAGCCTGTGATGACTGCGAGTCTGCGATTCACATTCTGTGAATCTGTGAGCTGTGACGGCCGCACGGCGCCCTGTTGCTTATGGCGCTCTGTGCGGTCGCACAGCCCGCACACCCCAAAGGCCGGCCCTGCAAGGGGCACATGCATGACTAACATCCTCCTGTCTTTTCCCTTACAGGTGACTCTGCATATGCACTGGGACCCCATCTCATGACTCCTGTCTGGAACCCCCAAACCCCAGGAGAGGAAAGATACAATGAAGCCCACGCCCAAACCCGTGCAGTCGTGGAGCGCACCTTTGGCCTCCTGAAGTCACGTTTCCGATGCCTGGATAAGTCTGGGGGTACCCTGTTGTATTCCCCAAACTTTGTGTGCCAGATCATCGGTGCATGTTTCATGCTGCACAACTTCGCAGTGAGAAAGGGCCTGCAGATTGACATACGTGATGACCTGACCCCTGAACCAGACAATCACCCCCTAACCGAGGCTACCCCGTCTTCTGAGGGAAGAGCAGCCAGGAGACAGCTCACATTAGGCATCTTTGCACGTTAAACACACACATTAATCATGGCACAATGAGAATGCATGCATGCACACCACTGTGGTCCCTAGCACACACACCCCACATCCTCATCAAATTGGATTAGCACAAGCCCACCATGCAGGACTTGTGAGCAGCAACGCCACGCCACGGCTCCAATTATGTCACTGTACATTCACACGGACCTGGGGATCACTTCTCCCTGGTCCTGGGGAACCCTTCTCCACCACAAATGAGGGCAACACCCCTTTTCCGGCAGGAATGTCACCCCCACAATCATAAATCATTCACAACCCAAAAAAAAAAAATTGTCCAGCAAAAAAAATAAAAAATTCCAGCAAAAAAAATAAAAAATCCAGCAAAAAAAAAGGGGGAAACCAAATTAATGCCGCTGGCGTGACCCACGCCTGGGGCGCCCACGGCCACGGCCCCGGCTCCTCAGGGGAGACTCATGGGGGGGGGGTAATCTGGGGAGGAGGAGCAGCCCCTGGTCTCTGCCCACCTGGCGGCCTGCCCTCCAAGGTCACGGCTATTCTGTTCAGGCCAGCATTTAGTGTTGCCGTATTGGCCTGGATAGCCTGGGTGAGGGCCCTCACATCCTGCCCAACGTCTGCTGTAGTAGTCTGCAGTTCGTTTAGGCAGTTTGTAAGAGCCTGGGAGTGGCAGTCCAGGTCCCCAATCGTATCCTTTATGGAGGACAGGCTCTCCTCCATCCGCCCCAAAGTCTGGCTGACCTGTCCCAGATGGTGGGTCTGAAGGGCCTGGTCCCTTCTGAGATTGGCGGGCAGAACCTCGGCCACCCCCTGGTCTTCTGGGACAACTTCCTGCCTCCAGGTGATGCTTGTGGCTGGGGAGAAGGGGAGCCCCTTGGGAGGGGAGCCCTGTTGGAGGAGGAGTGGGAGGGGCTACCCCTTATTGAGGGCCGGCTGCTGCCAGCCAGAGGGGAAGAGTCCTCCAAAAACAACAAGCCACTGCCTGACATGACCTCCTTCTCCAACTCAAACTCCTCCTCCTCAAACTCCTTCGAGGACTCCGGCCTTGTCTGGGGGTCCTCATCAGGCTGGTGTCCCGGGGATGGTGCGGTCAGGCTAGATGGCCCAGCACCCTCCTGCACATTTGTGGATGACACAAAACATTCACAGGTTGGAGGATCTACACACTTGCCACATATTCCCTTCCCCACCCCCCCACACATGCTACACACCAGATAGGTAAAAAAACCTTACCTGTCATCACGGCCTCCTCAATGGAGTCATAGCCAGGCAGGCCCTCCACTTGCTGCCTATTAAAGGTCTGGGCCACTACACGCTCCTCCGCTGTCAGCCTAACAGGGAATGGTGGGCCCCCTCCAGTGGCCCTGGCATGTGCTGCCATCTGCCCCAGCTTCTTACGGACCAGACGCCGGAGATCATTGATCTTCTTGACGATCCCCTCGCGTGTCCGGGTCTCCCCCCCCCCACAGAATTTACCTGGTCGGTAATGTTCTGCAATATCTCCTTCTTCCTGGCCGGGGTGGTGTTGGCACTCTCTGGGCCCGGGGAATTATTTGTTTCTCCCCCAAAGTAAAATTGGTCTTGCGCTTCCTTTCAGTCATATTCATACAACAACTCTCTCCCAAACAATCAACAAAAATCAAGCAACAAAACAAACAAACAAAATCTATCAACAAAAAAGTCGCACAACCAGTCACCAAAAAACATCCAAATATATTCTACAAAACACTAGCTCAAACAGTCAACAAATATCACAAAGACAAGTCACAAAGCAACAAACGCGAACACACAACAGAACAAAAGCACCTTGCTGTATAGGAAGGGATACAAAGGGATGTACTTTTGCAAAGGAAGGGCGTTTGTGTCTGTCTATTTAAGCTCTCTGCGTAGCTCACTAAGTTGCCCGGGTCCACTTCCAATTTCACTGATTGCGCCGTTCCCGAGTTGTGAGCATGCGCACAGAGGTGCTGACCATGGTCTGCTTCATGTACGCATGCGCGATTCGGCCGGCCCTTCATTTGCATGGGGTCACGGCTCATTTCAATGTAACACGCCCACGTCCTTCCCAATTCCCTATTCCAAACACAAAGTTATCCCCTCCAACCTCTTATTTTGGGAAATAGAAAAATATCATCCCTATTGCAGGGGGGGTAATAAAATTACTACCCTTAGTCAACGGTAATCCTTTTGGAGACCCTTCATGCCTTAGGACACAATACTAAAATTGATATATATATCAAATTTGAAATGTTTTACTTTAATCATTAGATATACAGTTTTTTTAGTTATTCATCTCCATATTCATTATTAGACTGCTATGCATTCTCCTTGGGTCAGTACAAGATCTACCCATTCACCTAGTCAGTTAGGAACACGTTATAGGTCCTTATGATTCCGGTATATACTACAGTATATTTTTATTTTTAATACATATGCACATTTTTATTTATTTTTTTATATTTATTTTATATCAATATATAGAGGGTTTTATCTTATCTGATGATGATATATATTGTAATTTATTAATAGCCACTTTGCAGGTTAGGATGGTAGGATTTACTATGCAGAGCGGTTCATCTTTTATCCAGATATTGTATTGTATGCAGTGGCTTATGTTATTTACCTCAGATCTACCTATAAATTATTGTTTCTATGTCCTCAATTCAGCCATTTTGTTGTAGCAGTAGATTCCCTTGATTGCCGTTGTACGACACTGCGCATGTCCAAATTTCTGGATTTTCCGGGGACCAACGCGCAGGCATGAACTAGAGATTACCCTTGATTGCCAGAAGACATTATTGCGCATGTACGAACCGCCTTTTTTCACAGTGTTTAACATGGTTAATCTATAAATTTACCCCGCATCAACCACTCGGCTTATCCTCCAGATGAAGCCACGTGGATGGTGGAGTAATGTGTAGAGGTGGAGCCTGGCGGAAGGATTATAAGCACAATACGTGATACTTGTTGAATGTTGTTATATGCCTTGTTTTTAATGATTAAATGTGAGTGAATTGTATGAAGTTGGGGTGGTGAGGTTTGTTCAAACTTACACATAGTTACTGCACCTTCGGAAGCACTTTTTTCTTTCCATGTCATCTTGGAGTTGCTGGTGACTAATGTGGCACCATCCTTAACGGGGAATCACACAGTGTCTTAAGGAACCTGAGTATAAGCACAATTGACTTAGCCTTTAGGGGTCTATGATGGAGGTGAGTTTGCATTGCACTCTGTGAAGGGGGCACAAGTCATTGAGTGGCGTTCCATTGTGTGTTTGTGAAACAAGTAGAGATATTTAAAGCTTTTATCCGTTGGAAGATTTTCTTCTAATAGTGTTGACTTTTTTCATCATATTTTTTCATCACTTTATATATTTATTTTTTACTATTTTGCACAGTGGCCCATGCACCTTATATATTGTGGACTTTTTGTAACATATTTTTTCATCACTTCACATATTTATTTTTTGCTATTTTGCACAGTGACACGTGCACTTTATATGAAGTTTGATTGTATATATTATCAATTTATGGATTTATGTTTATTTATCTAGCAGCGCTACCACATAAGCAGGGCTCAAATTTCAAGTCCTGAGCTACTCGCCAGGATTTAAGAGTTACTTGCCACCATTTTGCCCACCCAACCCCTCCCCTGCCTTGCTCCTAAGTCTGCCCCTAATCACGCCCTTGCAAATTATCTCATGAAATTACACTGTTAAATGTTTTTTGCAGAATTAGGCTACAAAAATAAATATTAACAACAACAACTTTAACAATATTAACATAAATCATATTTCATTGATCTGACTGTGATAAAAAAAATAAGGACAAAATGTGATTGGCTACTAAAGGTACTGTATCCCAGTACAGTGAAAAATATTTAATAAACAAGGGGAAAAAAAGCATCTGGAATGCATCTGGAAACACATAAAAATTAGCTTGCAGAAATGCATTTGGAATGGATCTGGAGGTTGCTTTTGTGGTGTAATTGAGAACTTAAATCGAGCTGCCTCCTCCTAAAAAAAAAAGCATCAGCATGAAAAATGAATAATAAATGCACAATATCGCACTACAAAAACACACTGTTCACAATAGAATACATGCATTGCCATTTTGACATTCAAAATGTAGCGCAAGCGCACCACCATCACTAAAGGCCCAATTTTTCTGCCCCTGTTCAACAGGGGCATGTAATTACAATTCTTGATATAATATTTTACAGCAGGGCCCGTTCCAGCACCCACCAAGAGTAACTTGAGGACTTACAGTGTTGTGTCACCAGCAGGGGTGGACTGACAACTCATTGGGCCCCCAGGCAATAGAAGATTATGGGGCCCCTGGGCTTACAGATGGCCACCACGCCAGGAGGCAGTGCAGAGGTGGGGCAGCTAAAATCTTGGAATTTTCACATCAAAAGCATGTTGTTTCGGACAAATCAGGGACAGATGTAAAAAAACACAGATTTTTACATACTGTCCCTGGTTTTACTGAGCATGGCGAAAAGGGACAAACCTATTGGGTGGAGAGATTTAGCTGCACACCCCGATATATTGAATAGAAAAAAGGTCCCAATGGGGCTTTGAAGCAGCAGATGTGAAGTAAAATGGCAATGCAACGTCTATGGTAAAAACGTTTTATTACAAAAGTGATTATTGACATAAAATTTAGGGGTATAAAAGGAATGAGTTGCGGCAGAGTAACAAAAATTGATTAAAATAACCATAACATTTCCAGATCAATAATGAAATACATGGCCTGAATAGTGGCAGGCGGGTGTATATTCCTAACGCGTTTCGACCATTCGGTCTTCTTCAGAGGATTGTGGCTGAAAAAGATTTAATATTATAAATAAATATGTACAGAAGATCTTGATTTGTCTCTGTGTCCTCCCTGTGGGGTCTATCCCCTTATGAAAAGGGAAAGAAAGAGGGGGGGTACACCGACTCCCAGGACCACAGGGAAGATATATGCACAGAGAACAACATCAGTATAATAAGTTTAAGGGAGAGGAGCTTTCCTTCTCCCTTCCACAGTAATCAAAGATTCATCATCAACAGCAGCATATATTTACCCAGAAATTTGAGTTATGGGGCATCCAGATGTGGTCCGATGCAGACGTCATATGCAGGGGCCCAAAGCCGACGGTACTCCCGATCCGTCCCTCAGTCTCGCCCAATCCCAAACGTGACCGCCCAAGAGTGGCCCTCAGCCACTTACGAGGAAGCACCAGACAAGAATGGTGGCATCCGGGTAGACCAGAAGGGTGGAGAAAAATGGGATTCAAAGAGTAGAGAAAGGGAGTCCTAGAATTAAGTGAAGTAATTAGTATCAAAAATGGCCAATGGTTGGGTATGAGTTGTGTGGGAGTCTTACAAGGATGAGATAATGGAGGTACATGGTGGAAAACAAACAGGAGTGGATGGGGTTGGGGAAGGAGAAAAATGGGGGGATGGAACCCGGAAGGTGATTGGGCTGGGAAATGAGAGGAATGGGGAAAAGGGGGTATGAGGAAAAAATCGAGATGGTGATGGAATGGGATGGGAAAAAAAGTGAAAAAGTGATGATGGGGGTGAGAAAGGGGAGGGGGAAGGTGAGTGCACATGGGGAAAGGGGATAAGGGACGCAGAATAAAAAGAATGCAAAAAGGAGAAAAAAAATAATAATATAGTGATGATGATGATGGTAAATAAAAGAATAAGTGAAACGTGAAGTAAATAAAGGTGCAAGTGGAGAATGCTTGGAACAAGAAAAAGAATAGGGAAGTGCAAAGACTAAGAAAGTGCGGAGCAGGTGGGACAAGGGGAGGGGAAAAAAGAAGTGGGGGAGGAGAAACGAGAAGTAGTGGAGTGGAATGAAGGCTGGGAAGTGAGGAGTGAGGAACAGTGGGGCTGAAATAGAGTGTGGATAAGAGAGTAAGGAGTGAGAAATGGGAAGAGACAGAAAAAAAAAAAAGGGGGGTCGAAGTGTGAAAAACAGGGTGGGGGAGGAGGTGAAAGGAAGAGGGAAGAAAGGAAAAGAAAAGTGAGGGAATAAAGGGGAATGGGAATGAGGGGTGTGTGGGGAGTGTGGAAAGAGGTGAAAAACATGGAGGGAGTGAATAACGAATGTGGCAGTGAAATTGAGGGAGTTAGGTGGCAAAATGCCAAAAAGAAAAGGGCGAAAAGGGAAACGTGGGAGAGGGATGAAAAGTGACTGAAATCCAGGGTGACTGACAATTGGGAGTGCAAAAGGTAGTGGTGTGAGAAGGAGGCTGGATAAAACAAACCAGGGTTACCTCCAATATTTCCACTTATAATCAAGGTGTTGAAAGTAAGATATTGTCTGTTAAGTGAGAAGAGTATTAAAAGATATATATAAAACCATTTGATTATAGAAACCAGGTAGTATTGTCAATTGGCTGAAAGGGGAGTAGGTTATATAGGTAAAGTAACTTACCAACTGGCTGGACGGTGTCACTCATGGAGATGCCGCATGCTTCTCTGAGTGCCTGCGATCGGATGCGGAAGTAAATACCGCTCACGATCCCGGGATTGGTCCAGCTAGTCCCACGTGTAGTGGGAGGAGACAGGGTATGTCTTCCTTGTCAGACCTGGTGGTCTGCCGGTGCCTAATGGTTGTCACGGTGGTTCTTCCGGCGTGGGCGAAGATCGCACGAAGCCGACACTGCCGTCGCTTCCGCATGACGCATCGCAACGTGCGACGCCGCCGTGCGCGCCTGCGGCGCTCACGCAGCGACGTCACAGCGTCTCGGAAGCGATCGCTCACGCCGCCAGCAGGGAGGGATTCGCATCCACTCGGGCGGTTGGACGCCGCCCTGTGGATACAGGACACATTGCGCCGATGACGCGTGTATCTCCCGCCCTGCTGGGAAGTGACAAGAGGGAAATACTCAAGGACAGGGACAGGAAGGAGGCGGCTGAGGGGCCGAACGGGAGACGGCAGCCCAAGGACCCACAAACCACAGCGCATCGTGACTCCACTGGAAAAAAGAAAAAACACATAACAAAATAAAATGTGTAACATAGGTTAACAAATCAATCATATAGCAACGGGTTAGCCCCTTATATGCGAGTATGACACATGTAGTCATATTCACCAATCATAGTATATTGGTTTATGTCAAGCAAAATAATACTTAAGGCATCGCAAAACAACAGCATAGTAATGATCTGAAAAGGCATGTATGGATGCTTGAACAATGGTGAATATACATGATTCCAATGGGCATGGATTAAATTGAAAAGGACATGTTTACATTTTGTTTGGAGGACAGGGGAAGGGGGAGAAACGTTAGTAAATTATTTCTATGACTTCTATACAGTATGAAGGCAACTATGTCAAAGTGTTTATTCAAGAATTACATTAAATTAAACAAAGCAAAGGGGGGATATGGACAAGGAAGGGGTTTTACAGTGGTGTATACTATTGGGTTTTTCCTGAGACAAAGCCTTTAAGGAATGGGGCAAAGGGGCAAGATTCATCCAAGCCGGGATACATAGTGGCCCGTGTCTTGAAGATCCATCTTGGCTCATGCTGGAGGAGAATTTTGTTCCAATCGCCGCCTCTATTGGGAATATGAATTCGATAGAGGGCGGCGAAGGATATTTTGGGTACAGTGTAGTGATGTTGTAGGGCTGCGTGTCTTCCAATTGGAAGATGGAGGTTTCCGATTTCCATACTATAAACATGTTTAGAAATTCTCCGCCAGAATTCCTGCTTAGTCTTTCCCACATAGTAAGCCCCACATTCACATTCCATATAATAAACCACACCTTTGGTTTGGCAGTTAGTAAAATGTAATGATTTAAATGTGTTGCCGTTTGGTAGTGGGAAGGTCTTCTCTCTCCTCATAGGTGGGCAATAGGAGCAGTGTCCACAGGGGAAAGTGCCGAACATTGTGCAGTGCGCTCCTTTTAAGGGAGTAGTGGTATACTCGCTCTTGACCAGTCGATCTTTAATCGATGTGGCCCTTTTATACGTATTAGATGGATACTCGGGTATGAAATTATTCAGCCGTGGGTCATCTGTTAAGATGCTCCAATTCTTTTGAAGGGTCTGTCTAATCTCTTTGTGTTGTCGCGAAAAGCCGAGAATTATTCTAGTTGTCTGGGGGTTAGAATTTGGAGATGATTTACTAGAATATAGTAATGCTTGTCTAGAATTTGTATTGGCTTTATTGAAAGCTTTGCGTAGACAGGAATAGCTGTAGCCTCGTGCAGAAAGTCTGTCTCGGAGTCTTTCAGCTTCTTCAAGATAGAGAGTGTTGTTGGAACAGTTGCGGCGAAGCCGCAGATACTGTCCATAGGGAATGGATTTTTTGAGGGAGACTGGGTGAAAGCTGTTCGCATGTAGGACCGTGTTTCCTGCTGTACTTTTGCGGAACAGGGTGCTACATACCAAGCACCTGAGTTTCGGCCTTTGTGAGTAAGTGAGAGGAAAGGTTGACCACACTTAGCTGGTTTGAGGTAGTCTTACTACCAATGGGTCTAAGCCCCTTCTGCTCCTGGTCGATAGAGGGGAGCCAGGGCCCCGGGGGTGGTTTAAAGGTTTTTGGGTAGTGGGTTTTTGGAGTTTATCCGGAGTGCTGTTGGTACTCACTATCCTTTCGGGTGGGAGATCTAAGTCATTCCCACCCGATTGTTGTTGGTGTTCTTGTGATTCCTGGGTGTTTGTGGCCTCTCTCTTTTCCCTCGTGTTAGCATTCTCCATAGAACGTTTTTGTACTTTCATGTTCACTGGATCCCCTGCTGGTTCGGCCTCTCTTGTTTCTACCTCTCCTATTTTGTGTAGGGTGTTTATTAGAGTCTTGTGAGGAGGAAACTATTGGATTCTGAGATTTGTATGAGCCTTGGGGACCATACTGGTCCCTTTTGGGGGGTCTTCTATTATTTTGAGTGTTCCATTTGTATGCATTTCCCTCGGAGAAGGCCGTCTTATCACGCCAGTACTTAACCTCCTTTTCTTGAAGGATGCCTCGATTGTAGGCCAACAGATTGTCTTTTAGGTCAATCTGCAATTCTATCGACAAAGCATGTTCTTGATGTGGTAATAGTGCAGTTTCTAAGTTGTTGATGTCCACATCGAGAGCAATAATTAGTTTACTGTACTCACGTGATAGGATCATCATCATCTCATTAGAACAATTGTTAAGATTCTCCTCCCATTCTGATCTGCAGGCTTGGCCTATCAGATCAGAACTGGGGAAGATCTGGACACGTAGTCCAAAGGGGTTGATTTTCTCTTTGATATACCTGTCAAAAGTTTTCACATGCCAGTACAGTGAGGATTTTTTCTCTAAGGTTTTAGCTAGTTGATTGGTGAGTGAGGATATTTGTGTTTCGACTTGATCGGCCTTTTCGAATGAGGTTTCATAGCCTTGCATAAGGTTGGCCCATCCGTCACCATGGTACATACTCATTTGACAAAAGTAATCAAATCAATAATCACAAAAATCACAGAGGAAAAATGAACCTAACCAATGCCAAGCAACTCATGCCTTATCTCCACTAGGTCAGAAGGGAGGGGAGTGTTTTAGCACTCCAAAACGAATTGAAGAAAAGGGACAAACCTATTGGGTGGAGAGATTTAGCTGCACACCCCGATATATTGAATAGAAAAAAGGTCCCAATGGGGCTTTGAAGCAGCAGATGTGAAGTAAAATGGCAATGCAACGTCTATGGTAAAAACGTTTTATTACAAAAGTGATTATTGACATAAAATTTAGGGGTATAAAAGGAATGAGTTGCGGCAGAGTAACAAAAATTGATTAAAATAACCATAACATTTCCAGATCAATAATGAAATACATGGCCTGAATAGTGGCAGGCGGGTGTATATTCCTAACGCGTTTCGACCATTCGGTCTTCTTCAGAGGATTGTGGCTGAAAAAGATTTAATATTATAAATAAATATGTACAGAAGATCTTGATTTGTCTCTGTGTCCTCCCTGTGGGGTCTATCCCCTTATGAAAAGGGAAAGAAAGAGGGGGGGTACACCGACTCCCAGGACCACAGGGAAGATATATGCACAGAGAACAACATCAGTATAATAAGTTTAAGGGAGAGGAGCTTTCCTTCTCCCTTCCACAGTAATCAAAGATTCATCATCAACAGCAGCATATATTTACCCAGAAATTTGAGTTATGGGGCATCCAGATGTGGTCCGATGCAGACGTCATATGCAGGGGCCCAAAGCCGACGGTACTCCCGATCCGTCCCTCAGTCTCGCCCAATCCCAAACGTGACCGCCCAAGAGTGGCCCTCAGCCACTTACGAGGAAGCACCAGACAAGAATGGTGGCATCCGGGTAGACCAGAAGGGTGGAGAAAAATGGGATTCAAAGAGTAGAGAAAGGGAGTCCTAGAATTAAGTGAAGTAATTAGTATCAAAAATGGCCAATGGTTGGGTATGAGTTGTGTGGGAGTCTTACAAGGATGAGATAATGGAGGTACATGGTGGAAAACAAACAGGAGTGGATGGGGTTGGGGAAGGAGAAAAATGGGGGGATGGAACCCGGAAGGTGATTGGGCTGGGAAATGAGAGGAATGGGGAAAAGGGGGTATGAGGAAAAAATCGAGATGGTGATGGAATGGGATGGGAAAAAAAGTGAAAAAGTGATGATGGGGGTGAGAAAGGGGAGGGGGAAGGTGAGTGCACATGGGGAAAGGGGATAAGGGACGCAGAATAAAAAGAATGCAAAAAGGAGAAAAAAATAAAATAATATAGTGATGATGATGATGGTAAATAAAAGAATAAGTGAAACGTGAAGTAAATAAAGGTGCAAGTGGAGAATGCTTGGAACAAGAAAAAGAATAGGGAAGTGCAAAGACTAAGAAAGTGCGGAGCAGGTGGGACAAGGGGAGGGGAAAAAAGAAGTGGGGGAGGAGAAACGAGAAGTAGTGGAGTGGAATGAAGGCTGGGAAGTGAGGAGTGAGGAACAGTGGGGCTGAAATAGAGTGTGGATAAGAGAGTAAGGAGTGAGAAATGGGAAGAGACAGAAAAAAAAAAAAAAGGGGGGGTCGAAGTGTGAAAAACAGGGTGGGGGAGGAGGTGAAAGGAAGAGGGAAGAAAGGAAAAGAAAAGTGAGGGAATAAAGGGGAATGGGGATGAGGGGTGTGTGGGGAGTGTGGAAAGAGGTGAAAAACATGGAGGGAGTGAATAACGAATGTGGCAGTGAAATTGAGGGAGTTAGGTGGCAAAATGGGAAACGTGGGAGAGGGATGAAAAGTGACTGAAATCCAGGGTGACTGACAATTGGGAGTGCAAAAGGTAGTGGTGTGAGAAGGAGGCTGGATTAAAAAAAACAGGGTTACCTCCAATATTTCCACTTATAATCAAGGTGTTGAAAGTAAGATATTGTCTGTTAAAGGGGTGTTCCAGCCCTAAGTTGTGTTTATTAAAAGTCAGCAGCTACAAAAAGTGTAGCTGCTGGCTTTTAATAAACACTCACTTACCTGCTCCTGCGTTCCAGCGACGCGCCGACCGGGGCTCCGCTCCTCTGCCCCCCTCCCCGGCCGGCGTCTCCATCCTGACTGTGGGCACCCAGCCGTGACAGCCTTCGGCTTCACGGCCGGGCACCCACTGCGCATGCGCGAGCCGTACTGCGCATGCGTGCGCGGCGCGGCTCGCCGCTGATTGGAGAGGCGATCGCATGGGACCTGTCAGTGTCCCATGTGATCGCCTACAGGGAGGGGGCTGGTGTAGGCGATTAAGCTTAATCGCCTAACCAGCCCCTCGGCGGAAGCAGGAAGTGGGACAGGAAGTCCCACTCCTACTGAAGCCCCCACTCCCCCCCCAAAAAAATTACATGCCAAATGTGGCATGTATGGGGGTGAGGAGTGGATTCAAAAGGGGTCATTTTTTTGGGTGGAACACCCCTTTAAGTGAGAAGAGTATTAAAAGATATATATAAAACCATTTGATTATAGAAACCAGGTAGTATTGTCAATTGGCTGAAAGGGGAGTAGGTTATATAGGTAAAGTAACTTACCAACTGGCTGGACGGTGTCACTCATGGAGATGCCGCATGCTTCTCTGAGTGCCTGCGATCGGATGCGGAAGTAAATACCGCTCACGATCCCGGGATTGGTCCAGCTAGTCCCACGTGTAGTGGGAGGAGACAGGGTATGTCTTCCTTGTCAGACCTGGTGGTCTGCCGGTGCCTAATGGTTGTCACGGTGGTTCTTCCGGCGTGGGCGAAGATCGCACGAAGCCGACACTGCCGTCTCTTCCGCATGACGCATCGCAACGTGCGACGCCGCCGTGCGCGCCTGCGGCGCTCACGCAGCGACGTCACAGCGTCTCGGAAGCGATCGCACACGCCGCCAGCAGGGAGGGATTCGCATCCACTCGGGCGGTTGGACGCCGCCCTGTGGATACAGGACACATTGCGCCGATGACGCGTGTATCTCCCGCCCTGCTGGGAAGTGACAAGAGGGAAATACTCAAGGACAGGGACAGGAAGGAGGCGGCTGAGGGGCCGAACGGGAGACGGCAGCCCAAGGACCCACAAACCACAGCGCATCGTGACTCCACTGGAAAAAAGAATATGACTACATGTGTCATACTCGCATATAAGGGGCTAACCCGTTGCTATATGATTGATTTGTTAACCTATGTTACACATTTTATTTTGTTATGTGTTTTTTCTTTTTCGGCTTCGTGCGATCTTCGCCCACGCCGGAAGAACCACCGTGACAACCATTAGGCACCGGCAGACCACCAGGTCTGACAAGGAAGACATACCCTGTCTCCTCCCACTACACGTGGGACTAGCTGGACCAATCCCGGGATCGTGAGCGGTATTTACTTCCGCATCCGATCGCAGGCACTCAGAGAAGCATGCGGCATCTCCATGAGTGACACCGTCCAGCCAGTTGGTAAGTTACTTTACCTATATAACCTACTCCCCTTTCAGCCAATTGACAATACTACCTGGTTTCTATAATCAAATGGTTTTATATATATCTTTTAATACTCTTCTCACTTAACAGACAATATCTTACTTTCAACACCTTGATTATAAGTGGAAATATTGGAGGTAACCCTGGTTTGTTTTATCCAGCCTCCTTCTCACACCACTACCTTTTGCACTCCCAATTGTCAGTCACCCTGGATTTCAGTCACTTTTCATCCCTCTCCCACGTTTCCCTTTTCGCCCTTTTCTTTTTGGCATTTTGCCACCTAACTCCCTCAATTTCACTGCCACATTCGTTATTCACTCCCTCCATGTTTTTCACCTCTTTCCACACTCCCCACACACCCCTCATCCCCATTCCCCTTTATTCCCTCACTTTTCTTTTCCTTTCTTCCCTCTTCCTTTCACCTCCTCCCCCACCCTGTTTTTCACACTTCGACCCCCCTTTTTTTTTTCTGTCTCTTCCCATTTCTCACTCCTTACTCTCTTATCCACACTCTATTTCAGCCCCACTGTTCCTCACTCCTCACTTCCCAGCCTTCATTCCACTCCACTACTTCTCGTTTCTCCTCCCCCACTTCTTTTTTCCCCTCCCCTTGTCCCACCTGCTCCGCACTTTCTTAGTCTTTGCACTTCCCTATTCTTTTTCTTGTTCCAAGCATTCTCCACTTGCACCTTTATTTACTTCACGTTTCACTTATTCTTTTATTTACCATCATCATCATCACTATATTATTATTTTTTTTCTCCTTTTTGCATTCTTTTTATTCTGCGTCCCTTATCCCCTTTCCCCATGTGCACTCACCTTCCCCCTCCCCTTTCTCACCCCCATCATCACTTTTTCACTTTTTTTCCCATCCCATTCCATCACCATCTCGATTTTTTCCTCATACCCCCTTTTCCCCATTCCTCTCATTTCCCAGCCCAATCACCTTCCGGGTTCCATCCCCCCATTTTTCTCCTTCCCCAACCCCATCCACTTCTGTTTGTTTTCCACCATGTACCTCCATTATCTCATCCTTGTAAGACTCCCACACAACTCATACCCAACCATTGGCCATTTTTGATACTAATTACTTCACTTAATTCTAGGACTCCCTTTCTCTACTCTTTGAATCCCATTTTTCTCCACCCTTCTGGTCTACCCGGATGCCACCATTCTTGTCTGGTGCTTCCTCGTAAGTGGCTGAGGGCCACTCTTGGGCGGTCACGTTTGGGATTGGGCGAGACTGAGGGACGGATCGGGAGTACCGTCGGCTTTGGGCCCCTGCATATGACGTCTGCATCGGACCACATCTGGATGCCCCATAACTCAAATTTCTGGGTAAATATATGCTGCTGTTGATGATGAATCTTTGATTACTGTGGAAGGGAGAAGGAAAGCTCCTCTCCCTTAAACTTATTATACTGATGTTGTTCTCTGTGCATATATCTTCCCTGTGGTCCTGGGAGTCGGTGTACCCCCCCTCTTTCTTTCCCTTTTCATAAGGGGATAGACCCCACAGGGAGGACACAGAGACAAATCAAGATCTTCTGTACATATTTATTTATAATATTAAATCTTTTTCAGCCACAATCCTCTGAAGAAGACCGAATGGTCGAAACGCGTTAGGAATATACACCCGCCCTGCCACTATTCAGGCCATGTATTTCATTATTGATCTGGAAATGTTATGGTTATTTTAATCAATTTTTGTTACTCTGCCGCAACTCATTCCTTTTATACCCCTAAATTTTATGTCAATAATCACTTTTGTAATAAAACGTTTTTACCATAGACGTTGCATTGCCATTTTACTTCACATCTGCTGCTTCAAAGCCCCATTGGGACCTTTTTTCTATTCAATATATCGGGGTGTGCAGCTAAATCTCTCCACCCAATAGGTTTGTCCCTTTTCTTCAATTCGTTTTGGAGTGCTAAAACACTCCCCTCCCTTCTGACCTAGTGGAGATAAGGCATGAGTTGCTTGGCATTGGTTAGGTTCATTTTTCCTCTGTGATTTTTGTGATTATTGATTTGATTACTTTTGTCAAATGAGTATGTACCATGGTGACGGATGGGCCAACCTTATGCAAGGCTATGAAACCTCATTCGAAAAGGCCGATCAAGTCGAAACACAAATATCCTCACTCACCAATCAACTAGCTAAAACCTTAGAGAAAAAATCCTCACTGTACTGGCATGTGAAAACTTTTGACAGGTATATCAAAGAGAAAATCAACCCCTTTGGACTACGTGTCCAGATCTTCCCCAGTTCTGATATGATAGGCCAAGCCTGCAGATCAGAATGGGAGGAGAATCTTAACAATTGTTCTAATGAGATGATGATGATCCTATCACGTGAGTACAGTAAACTAATTATTGCTCTCGATGTGGACATCAACAACTTAGAAACCGCACTATTACCACATCAAGAACATGCTTTGTCGATAGAATTGCAGATTAACCTAAAAGACAATCTGTTGGCCTACAATCGAGGCATCCTTCAAGAAAAGGAGGTTAAGTACTGGCGTGATAAGACGGCCTTCTCCGAGGGAAAGGCATACAAATGGAACACTCAAAATAATAGAAGACCCCCCAAAAGGGACCAGTATGGTCCCCAAGGCTCATACAAATCTCAGAATCCAATAGTTTCCTCCTCACAAGACTCTAATAAACACCCTACACAAAATAGGAGAGGTAGAAACAAGAGAGGCCGAACCAGCAGGGGATCCAGTGAACATGAAAGTACAAAAACGTTCTATGGAGAATGCTAACACGAGGGAAAAGAGAGAGGCCACAAACACCCAGGAATCACAAGAACACCAACAACAATCGGGTGGGAATGACTTAGATCTCCCACCCGAAAGGATAGTGAGTACCAACAGCACTCTGGATACCCTCCAAAAACCCACTACCCAAAAACCTTTAAACCACCCCCGGGGCCCTGGCTCCCCTCTATCGACCAGGAGCAGAAGGGGCTTAGACCCATTTGTAGTAAGACTACCTCAAACCAGCTAAGTGTGGTCAACCTTTCCTCTCACTTACTCACAAAGGCCGAAACTCAGGTGCTTGGTATGTAGCACCCTGTTCCGCAAAAGTACAGCAGGAAACACGGTACTACATGCGAACAGCTTTCACCCAGTCTCCCTCAAAAAATCCATTCCCTATGGACAGTATCTGCGGCTTCGCCGCAACTGTTCCAACAACACTCTCTATCTTGAAGAAGCTGAAAGACTCCGAGACAGACTTTCTGCACGAGGCTACAGTTATTCCTGTCTACGCAAAGCTTTCAATAAAGCCAATACAAATTCTAGACAAGCATTACTATATTCTAGTAAATCATCTCCAAATTCTAACCCCCAGACAACTAGAATAATTCTCGGCTTTTCGCGACAACACAAAGAGATTAGACAGACCCTTCAAAAGAATTGGAGCATCTTAACAGATGACCCACGGCTGAATAATTTCATACCCGAGTATCCATCTAATACGTATAAAAGGGCCACATCGATTAAAGATCGACTGGTCAAGAGCGAGTATACCACTACTCCCTTAAAAGGAGTGCACTGCACAATGTTCGGCACTTTCCCCTGTGGACACTGCTCCTATTGCCCACTTATGAGGAGAGAGAAGACCTTCCCACTACCAAACGGCAACACATTTAAATCATTACATTTTACTAACTGCCAAACCAAAGGTGTGGTTTATTATATGGAATGTGAATGTGGGGCTTACTATATGGGAAAGACTAAGCAGGAATTCTGGCGGAGAATTTCTAAACATGTTTATAGTATGGAAATCGGAAACCTCCATCTTCCAATTGGAAGACACGCAGCCCTACAACATCACTACACTGTACCCAAAATATCCTTCGCCGCCCTCTATCGAATTCATATTCCCAATAGAGGCGGCGATTGAAACAAAATTCTCCTCCAGCATGAGCCAAGATGGATCTTCAAGACACGGGCCACTATGTATCCCGGCTTGAATGAATCTTGCCCCTTTGCCCCATTCCTTAAAGGCTTCGTCTCAGGAAAAACCCAATAGTATACACCACTGTAAAACCCCTTCCTTGTCCATATCCCCCCTTTGCTTTGTTTAATTTAATGTAATTCTTGAATAAACACTTTGACATAGTTGCCTTCATACTGTATAGAAGTCATAGAAATAATTTACTAACGTTTCTCCCCCTTCCCCTCTCCTCCAAACAAAATGTAAACATGTCCTTTTCAATTTAATCCATGCCCATTGGAATCATGTATATTCACCATTGTTCAAGCATCCATACATGCCTTTTCAGATCATTACTATGCTGTTGTTTTGCGATGCCTTAAGTATTATTTTGCTTGACATAAACCAATATACTATGATTGGTGAATATGACTACATGTGTCATACTCGCATATAAGGGGCTAACCCGTTACTATATGATTGATTTGTTAACCTATGTTACACATTTTATTTTGTTATGTGTTTTTTCTTTTTTCCAGTGGAGTCACGATGCGCTGTGGTTTGTGGGTCCTTGGGCTGCCGTCTCCCGTTCGGCCCCTCAGCCGCCTCCTTCCTGTCCCTGTCCTTGAGTATTTCCCTCTTGTCACTTCCCAGCAGGGCGGGAGATACACGCGTCATCGGCGCAATGTGTCCTGTATCCACAGGGCGGCGTCCAACCGCCCGAGTGGATGCGAATCCCTCTCTGCTGGCGGCGTGAGCGATCGCTTCCGAGACGCTGTGACGTCGCTGCGTGAGCGCCGCAGGCGCGCACGGCGGCGTCGCACGTTGCGATGCGTCATGCGGAAGCGACGGCAGTGTCGGCTTCGTGCGATCTTCGCCCACGCCGGAAGAACCACCGTGACAACCATTAGGCACCGGCAGACCACCAGGTCTGACAAGGAAGACATACCCTGTCTCCTCCCACTACACGTGGGACTAGCTGGACCAATCCCGGGATCGTGAGCGGTATTTACTTCCGCATCCGATCGCAGGCACTCAGAGAAGCATGCGGCATCTCCATGAGTGACACCGTCCAGCCAGTTGGTAAGTTACTTTACCTATATAACCTACTCCCCTTTCAGCCAATTGACAATACTACCTGGTTTCTATAATCAAATGGTTTTATATATATCTTTTAATACTCTTCTCACTTAACAGACAATATCTTACTTTCAACACCTTGATTATAAGTGGAAATATTGGAGGTAACCCTGGTTTGTTTTATCCAGCCTCCTTCTCACACCACTACCTTTTGCACTCCCAATTGTCAGTCACCCTGGATTTCAGTCACTTTTCATCCCTCTCCCACGTTTCCCTTTTCGCCCTTTTCTTTTTGGCATTTTGCCACCTAACTCCCTCAATTTCACTGCCACATTCGTTATTCACTCCCTCCATGTTTTTCACCTCTTTCCACACTCCCCACACACCCCTCATCCCCATTCCCCTTTATTCCCTCACTTTTCTTTTCCTTTCTTCCCTCTTCCTTTCACCTCCTCCCCCACCCTGTTTTTCACACTTCGACCCCCCTTTTTTTTTTTTTTCTGTCTCTTCCCATTTCTCACTCCTTACTCTCTTATCCACACTCTATTTCAGCCCCACTGTTCCTCACTCCTCACTTCCCAGCCTTCATTCCACTCCACTACTTCTCGTTTCTCCTCCCCCACTTCTTTTTTTCCCCTCCCCTTGTCCCACCTGCTCCGCACTTTCTTAGTCTTTGCACTTCCCTATTCTTTTTCTTGTTCCAAGCATTCTCCACTTGCACCTTTATTTACTTCACGTTTCACTTATTCTTTTATTTACCATCATCATCATCACTATATTATTTTATTTTTTTCTCCTTTTTGCATTCTTTTTATTCTGCGTCCCTTATCCCCTTTCCCCATGTGCACTCACCTTCCCCCTCCCCTTTCTCACCCCCCATCATCACTTTTTCACTTTTTTTCCCATCCCATTCCATCACCATCTCGATTTTTTCCTCATACCCCCTTTTCCCCATTCCTCTCATTTCCCAGCCCAATCACCTTCCGGGTTCCATCCCCCCATTTTTCTCCTTCCCCAACCCCATCCACTCCTGTTTGTTTTCCACCATGTACCTCCATTATCTCATCCTTGTAAGACTCCCACACAACTCATACCCAACCATTGGCCATTTTTGATACTAATTACTTCACTTAATTCTAGGACTCCCTTTCTCTACTCTTTGAATCCCATTTTTCTCCACCCTTCTGGTCTACCCGGATGCCACCATTCTTGTCTGGTGCTTCCTCGTAAGTGGCTGAGGGCCACTCTTGGGCGGTCACGTTTGGGATTGGGCGAGACTGAGGGACGGATCGGGAGTACCGTCGGCTTTGGGCCCCTGCATATGACGTCTGCATCGGACCACATCTGGATGCCCCATAACTCAAATTTCTGGGTAAATATATGCTGCTGTTGATGATGAATCTTTGATTACTGTGGAAGGGAGAAGGAAAGCTCCTCTCCCTTAAACTTATTATACTGATGTTGTTCTCTGTGCATATATCTTCCCTGTGGTCCTGGGAGTCGGTGTACCCCCCCTCTTTCTTTCCCTTTTCATAAGGGGATAGACCCCACAGGGAGGACACAGAGACAAATCAAGATCTTCTGTACATATTTATTTATAATATTAAATCTTTTTCAGCCACAATCCTCTGAAGAAGACCGAATGGTCGAAACGCGTTAGGAATATACACCCGCCTGCCACTATTCAGGCCATGTATTTCATTATTGATCTGGAAATGTTATGGTTATTTTAATCAATTTTTGTTACTCTGCCGCAACTCATTCCTTTTATACCCCTAAATTTTATGTCAATAATCACTTTTGTAATAAAACGTTTTTACCATAGACGTTGCATTGCCATTTTACTTCACATCTGCTGCTTCAAAGCCCCATTGGGACCTTTTTTCTATATTACTGAGCATGGCAACCCTGATGGGGCCCCCTAGTGGCATGGGGCCCTCAGGCAGTGCCCGAGAGCCCCAAATGTCAATCCGCCCCATGTCACCAGCACCACCACCACCATCAAAGGCCCAATTTTTCTACCACTGTTCAACAATGGCATGTAACATGCCCTACACATTTCCTTTTTTTAATTTGGGTGCAGGGTTCCCCTTAATATCCATACAAGATCCAAAGGGGCTGGTAATGGGCTGGGGGGTACCCATGCCATTTTTCTCAATGATTTTTTTCCATATTGCTGGGACCAGACATTAAATTAAAGCCACAAGCTGTTTTAAATTACTTTTTTTCCTATATTTAATGGAATATTAAAAAAAAAATCACTTTAAGCATCATTAAAATCACTGCTCCCAAAAAAACTGCAGTTTTTAAAACTTTTTTTTTGCATTGATACATGTCCCCTGGGGCAGGACCAGGGTCCCCAAACCCTTTTTTGGACTTGCATATTAGCCTTTAAAATTAGCACTTTTGATTTTGAACGTTCGAGTCCCATAAACTTAAATGGGTGAACTTTCGGTCCATTCGCAGGTTCTGCTGCAAACCAAACTGGGGGTTGTTCGGCTCATCCCTACACAGGAAGAAGATGTGGAGTAGGCCAGCTTGACCCAGGTATAGCATTGTTGAACAGATTTGTATCCAAAAATAGAATGATGTTAACTAGACATTATTGATCTTAAATTTCTGCCTTAACAAAGTGGTTTACATATCAATAGACAGTAGTGGCCAAAAAAAATTGGGACAAGAATGAAAAATGCTGAGGCTAGAATGATAGTCTTTTCTATTTTCCACATTCAATTTGTAACAGTCATGAGCTCAAAATTGTGTTTGATTGGTGTCCAAAAATCTAAAATGATGTACCATTTTCATACACAGGAAAGTGGGAGTCAGGAGGAGCCCAGGCTTAGCAGCTAGACTGAGTCGCACATCCCTCCTACTAAAAGGGCCAGGGAGACCAAGAACCTGGACGAGGCTATGGGTGCCTTTCTGAGCCACGCAACAAATGCCATCAGCATGGCCCCAGATGCAGTTGAGGCATTTGGCTGTATGACAGCCAATAAGCTCAGAGAGATGGAGGACGAGCAAAGGAGTATGTGTGAGGAACTAATCCTCCAGCTCCTCAACAAGGGGAGGGGGGGGGACAAATTTTCCCCAAAACACATGTCTGTATTTTGGATCACACACCTTCACCACCTCCACAGAAACCCTACCCACCACAGCAACCCTGCCCACCACAGCAGCCCCACCCACCACACCAACCCTAATCACCACAGCAGCATAGTGGATGTTGGCAAATACAGCCCCAAGACCCCCAAAAAGCCAGCTGGCCTGGGGATTTCCATCCCTACTAATTTGAATTTTCTTTTTGTATTATGATTTTATTTGTTATACTTTAGTTCCTTTTATGTGCATCGAATGCACCTTTTCTTTCAGTTTTCTCATTTTGATGGCAGATAACATGTCTAATTTATTTTCTTTTGTGAACAATGCACAAGAACAAAAATGGCCTCAGCCAATGTGGAAGGAAGAGTTAAGAGTGATGGGTGTGGTTTGGTCTGGATTCTCAAAAACGCACTGTTGTAAGACCACCTGGGGACATACCGTCATCTATTGCTGCTCCCGATCTCTCAGAGTCCAGGACTGTATTGTACTCCCTATTAAATGCACTCCTCAGGTTCACAATTTTGTCCTTCACATAATTAATGTCTGCCCTGGGGTACAGAGGCTTTAACAATTCCAAAAGTTTCTCCATCCTTGCCTTCCTCTTGATCTTTGTATGACCGTCTTGTGCTTCCTAATCAATCAACATTTTTATGGGGGATAAATACTTGGTTATGTGATATACTTCAAATGACAGTTTGGGAGTAAGAAGTTACATTTTAAAAATACAATGTCAAATTTACAAGGGACACCAACATAGTTGGATCTTTGATCTTAAAAACTAGGGGATAATGGTGTTGTGGTAACTTGACTGAAAAAAAATAAAAAATCTTGATATCACTAGAAAAAAAGGATTTTTAAATATGTTTAGCAGAAGTCCGTCAGTATCACCAGCAAAGCAGCTTCATTATTATCTCATTATAAAGAAGAGAATGTGCGCTGCATTTCAAGATTTCATAATTTGCTGCATCACAAATTTGATATCTCCATTACGAACGCTAGTTTTACAAGACCGAATGATTCCGGCTCGTCTTTGCTTCTAAGCATGTGTGTTTTTACTTTGGAGTTTTGTCAGAAGGACTTGTGTACACATGCTCGGATAAGCTGACAACACACATTTGTTGGCAGACAATTTTAAAGGATGCTATCCCACATTTGTTCATAGAAAATCCGACAACAATTGTCCGATGGAGCATACAAACAGTCAGATTTTCCGACAACAGCCTGTCATCACACAATTCCCATTGGATAATCTCATTGTGTGTACGAGGCTTTACACTTCATCAGCAACAGTGGGCTCCTTCAGAAGATCCACTTTAGCAACTTGAATGTGCTTAACATGTGAGCTGTTTCTTGCGTCGGATGAGTGGCCATTTCTACCATATTTCTATTATATGGACTATCATATGGTTACACAGATTTTGGACTGATTCAGCACTTTTTTTGCATTGGACATTATTATTTATTTTGTGTGTTATTTATTAGCGCTGCATTTTTTATTTTTATAACTGAAAAGACCTGTTGCTATATTATAATTAATGGAAATATGCCTCCTGTCCCAGCTGTTGTATTAAAATATCTGTCAGTATTTGTATACACATAAATATAAGAATACAGCACTAAATACATTTCTAAATGATGTCTTTTTCTATACAGTATATGTGATATTATTGTAATATCCTATCCAAATCAATGCTGTTCAAAAACCACTTTGAAAAAAACTATGAATAAATAAAACAACAACCTTAATACGTATTCCTCAAAACATATAAAATGCCTAACCAATAAAAAAAAACAAAAAACAAGAGCATAAACTGTGCAAATCTACTATACTTAAATAAATTAGTAATGCATGGCACGTAAATTCTCCTTATTCAGTGCAAAAAAATCCTCATGTGCATTAGTGTTAATCATCACTATAAAGTATACAATGTATAAATGTGTATGTACTTTAAACAATTCTTCTATCAAAAAGATTTCAATGAGGAAACGATGCACAGCAAACTCCACTTCACTCTGCGCTCCTTCACCATGCAACACTACGCACTCACCAGGAGTTCTGACCCTTTCATAGTATGGGTATTCATTTGTTCCCTTCAATATTAGTATTAAAGCTCCCTCATGAACACTCCATATACATGTGGTAAGAATAAAAAAAATACCTGTGAATGGCATGACTAACAACTCCCCGCAAGACCCCGTTGCCGACGCCTGTATCGACCACCTGGAATGATTAGGGCTACAACAACTAGTATGTGGGCCCACACATGCTTCAGGTCATACGCTCGATCTTATTTTCAGACAAGATCTGGAAATAAAAATCTTGGAAAATGAACCATTGCCATGGACAGATCACCATGCAATTAAATTTATTATTTCCGAATTCCCCCCCTTAACAAAAACATCAAACCCAGTGACAACACACTGGACTAGATGTCAGAAGAAGCTCCACTCGGAACTCTTCAAAGCCACGTTAAGGGAAAAAATAAAACCAATTCAGCCGCATCAAACGGCTGAAGAAATATTGGATACCATAAACACAGCCCTATTACAGTCAGCTGACTTAATAGCGCCGAAACGTAAAACCCACATCCGGAAAAATACCTCCAGCTGGTTCAACAACCAGCTGGCGTTACTGAAGCAAGAGCGCAGAAGGGCGGAAGCAGCCTGGAAAAGACGCTCCTCAGATGAAAAACTTTCCATCTACAAAGCAAGTACAAGAAAATACCACAAAGAAATCTACAAAGCCAAGAAAAAATATTTTTCTGAGGCTATCAACAGCGCCCTCAACTGCCCCCGCGAACTCTTCAAGCTGGTCACTCAGACCATGAATCCAGGATGTCTTGAAGCCCCCAATTCAGACACTCAAGAATTTTGCAGTGAATTATCGGATTACTTCATTAATAAAGTTGAGGGGATCCGGCAAACCATTCAGCAAAACAATTCCCCCCGTAGTCCCCCCCGTAATTATCTACACAACATCTGCAGTAATTCACCACAACCAGGTAAGTTCAAGCTGGAACCCATTTCTATTGATGCCACAAAATATATCATCGGTGCTCTGCGTAACAGCACTGCACCGAATGATATCATCCCTACTAAACTGCTGAAGGAATGTGCTGACATCCTGGCACCTTCTATCATGCAGCTTATTAACCAGTCTTTCAGGGAGGGCATAGTGCCCTCTAAGTCTAAGTTGAAGGAGGGCATAATACGACCCATATTGAAGAAACCCACCCTGGACCCTTAGGACCCACTCCACCGCCGTCCCATAACAGGCCTAAACGCTCTCTCCAAGGTCATGGAGAAAGTACTGGTAGAACAGCTGTAACAGCATCTAGATACCCACAACCTACTTGATCCACTTCAATCGGAATTCCGCCCCGGACACGGGACGGAAACAGCACTGATCAAGATATGGGACGACGTTCTCGAGGCCGCAGACAGAGGAGAATCTTGTCTCCTGGTTCTGTTGGACCTAAGCGCAGCCTTCGACACAGTAGACCATAAGCTTCTATTGACTAGGCTAGCGGAAGTAGCCAAAGTCGCAGAAGGCGATTTATCTTGGTTCTCCTCTTTTTTGGAAAACCGATCTCAAATAGTGAAGTTAGGACCTTTCACTTCTGAGAAACGCACACTATCGTGCAGAGTCCCTCAAGGATCCCCTCTGTCGCCGGTGTTATTCAACATCTATCTTCGTCCGCATTTTGACATCATCAGCAGCCAAAAACTGCTCTATCATTCATATGTAGATGACATGCAACTATATTTTTGCATTTGCAATAAAAAGGATCACCACCTCGATCTAGAGACATGCCTCTCTTTGATAGAGGACTGGATGACAAAGAGTTATCTTAAACTCAACGGAGCGAAAACAGAACTTCTCCTGTTTCACGCCAAGCGTAGGAATCAACCTGCAACAACATGGCCCCCCCGCCCATTCTGGGCAAAATCATCACCCCTAGCGCCAAAGTCAAAAGTCTTGGGGTCATCTTCGACTCCTACATGACAATGGACGCACAAATAGGGTCAGTAGTCAGCGGATCTCACCATCTGCTGCGCCTACTACGCAGACTTACTCCTTTTATTCCCAAAGATGACATAGCGGTCGTGGTGGGAACAATTGTAAACTCCAGACTGGACTATGCCAAAGCCCTTTACCTCGGACTCCCCAAGTACCAAATCGCTCGTCTACAAGTCGTTCAAAACACGGCTGCTAGACTTGTGACTGGGAAAAAACCTTGGGAATCAATCTCACCTTCACTGAGAACCCTTCACTGGTTACCAGTAAAAGACAGAATCACTTTTAAAGCACTCTGTCTAACGCATAGATGTATCCATGGGAATGCTCCCATTATTTATGCGAAAAAATAAAAGCTCATAATCCCAATCGCGTTCTGCGATCCACCAATCAAAATCTACTCCAGATACCGAAAGCCAACTACAGGTCCAAAAGAGATAGAAGATTTGCGGTCCAAGGTCCCAGACTATGGAACGCTTTACCAACCAGCATTCGGTTGGAGGAGAACCACCTAGCATTCAGGAGGAAGATCAAGGCTCATCTCCTTTGATACCAAAGGAGACAGGAACAACAAGCGCCCAGAGGCGATTCAGTTCGCATGTGCCGCGCTATATAAGTTTTCATTCATTCATTCATTCAATAAGGTACCAGTCCAGTTTTACAGGACAGTAATGTGAACACAGCAAGGGTTATGTCCAGCAATCAGGACAGTAATCCGGGCACTGCAGGGTAGTCAGCAATATGGAACATCAAGGGGTACATCCAGCACACATGGCAGTAATCTAGGCATAGAAGGGTAGGCACCAATGAAGCACAGAAAAGGTTAGCAAGGAGTGGAGACACAGCAAGGAGAAATAGTCCACAGGGCAGTAAGCATAGCCAATACAGAACTGCAATTCCTAGCATTCCCAGTGTCCAGAGGGTAACACACAGCCCATGCTGGCAGCAGTCCTAAACACATTCTAGTCTCTTCCAGTGGAACCTTGAGGCTTGGGGGGAGCTCTGAATAGTCTGACCCTTTTCTATCAGCAAAGAAATCTCAGCCCTCTGTGCTGAAGTATTTAGCTCTATTCTGGTACAGGATACAATCATTTATGTGCTGACTGCTGAAAGGAGCCTCATCTCATACCCCTTGTTAGAATACAGGATCTCACAGACCAAATTATAAAGATTATCTGAATTTCTGACCTATGTTACAAAATGGTTGTAAAAGCAGAAAGTTTTGCATTTGTATTCAGTCAATACTTTGTAGAACCACTTTCCGATGCAATTACAGTTGCAAGTCTTTTTTGGGCATATCTCTACTTGCTTTGCACATCTAGAGAGTGACATTTTTGCCCATTCTTCATTGCAAAATACCACAAGCTCTGTCAGATTGGATGTAGAGTGTCTGTGAACAGCAATTTTCAAATGTTACCACAGATTCTCAATTAGATCTAGGTCTAGACTTTGACTGAGCCATTCTAACACATGAATTTGCTTTGAGCTAAACCATGCCATTGTAGCTCTGGCTGTATGTTTAGGGTCATTGTCCTGCTGTAAGGTGAGCCTTCACCCCAGTCTCAAGTTTTTTGCAGACTCTAACAGGTTCTTCTAAGATTGCCCTGTGTTGACTCCATCCATCTTCCCATCAGCTCTGACCAACTTCCCTGTCCCTGCTGAAGAAAAGCATCCCCACGACATGATGTTGCCACCATCATGTTTCATGGTGGGGATAGTGAGTTCAGAGTGATGTGCACTGTTAGGCCCCGTACACAAGAGTAAATGTATCTGTTCAAATCGGTCGGACAGACCGATTTGAACAGATCTGTCTGATGGGACGTATTGGTTTGATCGTGTACACACGATCAAACCAAAATCCTCGCCGGCAGACAGCGCGCTGACGCAGCGGATGGTGGTAACGTGGCGGTGACGTTGACACCGCCACGTCACCGCACCAGAAAGTAAAACACTTTCACACATGCGTCAAAACCATTCGACGCGTGTGCGAGCAGATATGTCTGCTGGTTAGCATACTAACCAGCAGACATGTCGGACGGACGGGTCTTGTCTGACCAGAGCACCTTCTTTCACGTGTTTGCTGTGTCCATATGAGGGATCCTATAGCAAATGGATTGCTATGGGTGCTATGGTGAGACTCAGAAGGGAAAGGAGTCAGGAGAGCCAGCAAATGACCCTAAAAGAGGAGGTTTGGAGATGCCCTGTGCTAAGCTATTGTACAGAACATGCAAGTATAATATGCTTGTTATTTAAAAAAAATACCTTTATGGGCCAGATTCAGGTAGATGGGCGAATCTTTATTCTGGCGTAACGTTGCTCATTTAGGTTACTTCGCCGAAACTTTAGGAGAAAGTACTGTATTCACAAAGCACTTGCATCTAAAGTTGCGGCGGCGTAGCGAAAATGGGCCGGTGGAATTAAAATTGGGTGGGTAGGGGGCGTGTAGTATTTAAACTAGGCGCGATCCCGCGGCGAACGCACTGTGCATGCGTCGGCCGTCAATGTATTCCAGTGCGGATGCTCCACATTAGGACGGTGTTTTCTACATGAACGTCAATGACGTCAATCCCCATTCACGGACGAGTTACGCAAACGACGTGAAACTTTTTAAATTCGACGTGGTCACGACGGCCATACTTAACATAGGATGCGCCACCTAGGGGGCATGTTTTTCTTTACGCCGCGTATCTCTTCGGAAACGTCGTAAAGTCACTGCGTCGGGCCCGCGTACAATCGTGAATTGGCGTATCTCGCTGATTTACATACTCTCGGCGTAAATCAGCTGGCACGCCCCTAGCGGCCATTTTAAAATTGCAGTTCCGATACGACGGCGAAATACAATTACGCCGCTCGTATCTGAACTCAATCCCGGCGTATCTTGTTTTCTGAATACAGAAAACAGATACGACGACGTAGGTTAGAAGTTACGCGGCTTATCTACAGATAAGCCGCGTAACTTCTACCTGAATCTGGCCCTATGTTTCTATTTGTTTTTATTCAAAAAATTTTAAAACATAAACACAATTCACATTACATTTCCAATAAATATACATCAAAAGATTTGTATTTAAAATACATTCACCATTACATAGACAAACATAACTAACATAACAACAGTGGGCCAGATTCAGGTAGAAGTTACGCGGCTTATCTGTAGATAAGCCGCGTAACTTCTAACCTACGTCGTCGTATCTGTTTTCTGTATTCAGAAAACAAGATACTCCGGGATTGAGTTCAGATACGAGCGGCGTAATTGTATTTCGCCGTCGTATCGGAACTGCAATTTTAAAATGGCCGCTAGGGGCGTTCCCGCTGATTTACGCCGAGAGTATGTGAATCAGCGAGATACGCCAATTCACGACGCAGTGACTTTACGACGTTTCCTTAAGAGATACGCGGCGTAAAGAAAAACATGCCCCCTAGATGGCGCATCCTATGTTAAGTATGGCCGTCGTGACCGGCGTCGAATTGAAAAAGTTGCACATCGTTTGCGTAACTCGTCCGTGAATGGGGATTGACGTCATTGACGTTCACGTAGAAAACACCGTCCTAATGTGGAGCATGCACACTGGGATACATTGACGGCCGGAGCATGTGCAGTGCGTTCGCCGTGGGAACACGCCTAGTTTAAATACTACACGCCCCCTACCCGCCCAATTTGAATTCCGCCGGCCCATTTTCGCTACGCGGCCGCAACTTTAGGAGCAAGTGCTTTGTGAATACAGTACTTTCTCCTAAAGTTTCGGCGGAGTATCGTAAATGAGCAACTTTACGCCAGAATAAAGATTCGCCCATCTACCTGAATCTGGCCCAGTACCTTTAAAAAAATACCTTTTATAATACCTTTATAATCATTTTAAAGGAAATATTTTTTACTTGTTCAACTTTAATTAATACCTGTACATAGTAATACAAATGTCAAACATGACTTTGCATTGGGTTACCCTGTAATTTCTGCTAGTTGCCTTTAAAAAAAGGCATTACTGTATGTACAACATACAGTAAACCATAGAACGTTGCTTTCCATGACTTTAAAGCAGTCACAACAAAAACAGATGATTTCATATTACCTGTTTTGGGCCACTACGCTTTACATATTTCTCTTTGCCTTTTTAAATAAGCTTTTTTAAAGTAGTTCACGGTGTTCTCATATTGTGCTATAACTGTGAGTTGTCAGTATATTGAAGCTGAAATCATTCTTCAGTGCAGCAAAAGTTTGCCCAGGACTGAAAACTCTTCATTATAAATTAATTCAAATTTAAAGTCACATCTCCCGCTGAGAGTTGCATGACAAATAGCCAATAATAAAGTATTTTGTTCTGTCTATTTGTTGAATTGTTATAGGAACTCTAAAACACCAAGGTACTAAAGGGAATTTATCCTTCAGAGAGAACAGAAAGTGAGCATTATTTTTATAGATATGTAGAATCCCAACAGACTCAATTGAAGTTGTCTGAGATTTATAATAATCTTTTACAGTGTATTTTGCTTTCCTTATATATTTCTTCACCGCTGACACACACTTGTGTATCATTACACTAAACAATGTGCTTCTTTACCATTTCTCATCATTTCTCTGATACATGTGGAGCCTTGGGAAATAATTGTCTTTTAGAATTGAATTAAAGTCTAGAAATTGGATGTCATCAGAACTGCCCTGAAAAATGTTAAAAGCACAAGCCATTGTAGTTTCCCTGTCTATTTTATTTACAAGAATTAAAAGGTTATCTTAGAACATGTACAAGTGCACTTTACTACAGAGATGTTTGCTAACAAAAGATACATGCACTTCATATTTCATATGCACATAATTTACATTTTTCGCTTTCCATTCTTGAGTGAATTAGGAGTCTATGACTATGGATTTGCTACTGACTTTTCAATTGCTTTAATGCCAAGAAACACAAAAATACACCATAGCAGGGAAATATGGGGCCAGATTCTCAAAAGAGATATGACAGTGTATCGCAGGAAACACTGTCGTATCTCTGTTTTTTCCCCTGGGTATATATGCGTCTGATTCATAGAATCATTTACGCATAGATACAGCAAAGATCCGACAGGTGTAAAACACTTACACCGTCGGATCTTAGATGTACTGTAATTACTTTTCTGGCCGCTAGGTGGCCTTTACGTTGTTTTCTCATTTGCCTATGCAAATTAGCCTAATACGCTGATTCCAAACCGTTTTTACGCCGCCTCGTCGTCGTTTACGTCGTTTCCGTAAGCATAAACCTACCCCTGCTATATGAGGGGTAGGCTTACGAAGTTCCGTCGTATGCCATGTTGGCATCGGGTCATCGTCGTCTTTTTCCGTCGGTTACGTCGTTTTACTAAGTCGTTCGCAAATAGGGCATTGCGTAAGTGACGATCACGTCGTTTTCACGTCGGTTTCAACAACGTTTTCTGACGTGAGCTGGAGCATGCGCACTGGGCTTTTTTCCCGGCCGGCGCATGCGCAGTTCGATCGACGCGGGGGCACGCTTAATTTAAATACAAGCCGCCCCCTTTGAATTACACGGGGATACGCCGGGCCATTTACACTACGCCGCCGCAAACTATGGAGCAAGTGCTTGGAGAATACGGCACTTGCTCCAGTAAGTTGTGGCGGCGTAGTGTAAATTGCTTACGCTACGCCGCCGCGGATTCTACCAGAAATTGCCCATGGAAATTGCCACTGCTGATTTCTTTAAATGATAGCTGCCTGACTATCCTTCTGATACAATGGTTTGTTTGGTTTCTGAGCACGGATGAGCCTGGGTTCAGTTTGAAGTGGGTTTGCAGAACAAGTCAATGAGAGATGAATGTTAAAACGGAGTACTGCCCATTTTTTTTGCTAATAGGCATAATCTTGTCAAACAAATGGCATAGCAGACATGTACTAAAGCTGAAAATTATTTGTAAGGCATTCAGTTTGGTAGGGAGAGCTGATTTTAACTAGCTCAGCATTTTGGATGCACACAGTATGACCATGTGGCCATATTTTTGTCATTTACAGTGAGGGAAAAAGTATTTAATCCCCTGCTGATTTTGTATGTTTGCCCACTGACAAAGAAATGATCAGTCTATAATTTTAATTGTAGGTTTATATTAACCACTTGACCACTAGGCACTTATACCCCCTTCCTAACCAGACCAATTTTCAGCTTGAGGTGCTCTCACAATTTGAATGACAATTACAGTCATACAACACTGTATCCATATGAAATTTTTGTCCTTTTTTCACACATATTGAGCTTTCTTTTGGTGGCATTTACTCACCATTAGGTTTTTATTTTTTTTGCGCTATAAAAGAAAAAAGACTGAAAATTCTGTAAAAAATAATAATTTTCTTTGTTTCTGTTATAAAATTTAGCAAATGAGCTTTTTTTTTCTTCATACATTTTGGGCAAAATGTATACTGCTACATATCTTTGGTAAAAATAAGTACAAATTATGTTGTGAATGGTCTTTGTGAAACGCTATGGTGCCAATATCTCAAAATTGATCACACCTGAAGTTCTGACGGCCTATCTCATTTCTTAACATGCCAGAAAAGTACAAATACCCCCCAAATGACCCTTTTTTGGAAAGAAGATATTCCAAGGTATTTAGAAAGAGGCATGGTGCGTTTTTTGAAGTTGTTATTTTTTCCCCACAATTCTTTGCAAAATCAAGATTTTTTTCTTTTTTTCACAAAATTATCATATTAGCAGGTTAGTTCACACACACAGAATATACACACCACAAATTACTCTCCAAAACACATTCTGCTACTACTCCAGAGTATGGTGATACCACATGTGTGAGACTTTTACACAGCGTGGCCACATACAAAGGTCCAACATGCAAGAAGCACCTTCAGGCGTTCTGGAGCACCCAGGCCAATTCAGACATTTATCTCCTACATGTAAAATGCATTATTTATTTGCTAGAAAATTACATAGAACCCAAAACATTATATATATTTTTATTAGCAAAGACCCAGGAGAATACAATTGCGGTCATTGAAACTTTGTTGTTGCACAGCAATTTTTTTTTTGGGGGGGGGGATGTTTTTGTGCTTTAAAAAAAAAAAAAAACAGTAAAGTTAGCCCAATGTTTTTGCATAATGTGGAAGATGAAGTTAAACTGAGTAAATAGATATCTAACATGTCACCCTTAAAAATTACACACACTCGTGGAATGGCGACAAACTTCGCTACTTAAAAATCTCCATAGGCGATGCTTTCAATTTTTTACTGGTTACATGTTTTGAGTTACAGAGGAGGTCTAGGGACAAAATGATAACTCTCGCTCTAACGTTCGCAGTGATACCTCACATGTGTGGTTTAAACACCGTTTTCATATGTGGGCGTGACTTAGGTATGCATTCAATTCTGCATGCGAGCACACAGGGACAGGGGCGCTTTAAAAAAGAAAACAAATTATTGTTCATTTTACTTTATTTATTTTAGTTTGAAACTTTTTTCCCAAAAATGTATTCTTTGATCAGGGGGACATCCCCTCTCGCCTCCTGTAAGAATGATCAAGCGATGGAACAGCTGCTATGATAATTCCTATGGTGTAGGGAATCGCCGTCTAAAAAAGCTGATATCTGAGCGATGCCTGTAGCTGCAGGCATCATTCAGATATCCCTGCACAAAGTTAAGGATGTCATATGACGGCCAGGGAGCAATAAGTGGTAAAACACATTTTTTTTTAACACAAAGTTGTCCATTTCTTCAATATTTCTAACACATAGGATGTTCATACCAAAAAAACACCCCCAAATTCTCCTACTCCTCCTGAGTGTGAGACTTCCACAGTCTGGTCACATACTGAGGCCGAGTAAAGCCGAGTATGGCTAAGCATGGCCGAGCATGGCTGACAATGGCTGAGCATGGCTTAGCATTGCTGGGTATGGCTGAGTATGGCTGGGTATGGCTGGGTATCGCAGAGTATGGCTGGGTACAACTGGGTAACGCCAAGTTTTGTTGGGTATTGATGGGTATTGCAGAGTATGGCTGGGTATCACAGAGTATGACTGGATATGACTGGATATTGCCGGGTATTGCAGAGTATGGCTGGGTATTGCAGAGTATGGTCAGGTATTGCAGAGTATTGCTGGGTATTGCAGGGTATGGCTGGGTATCACAGAGAATGGCCGGGCATTGCTAGATATGGCTGGGTATTGCAGAGTATGGCTGGGTATTTCAGAGTATGGCAGGGTATGGCTGTGTATTGCAGAGTATGGCAGGGTTTTGCAGAGTATGGCTGGGTATGGCTGGGTATGGCAGGGTATTGCACAGTATGTCTGGGTATTGCACAGTATGTCTGGGTATTGCTGGGTATTGCAGAGTATGGCTGGGTATTGCAGAGTATGGCAGGATATTGCCCAGTATGGCTGGTTATTGCAGAATATGGCTGGGTATTGCAGAGTATGGCAGGGTATTCAGAGTATGGCTGGGTATGGCTGGGTATGGCAGGGTATTTCAGAGTATGGCAGGGTATTGCAGCAGAGTAGGATGAGCTCTGCTTTAGATTCGAACGTATGTTCGTCTCGAACATCGTCTGTTCGAGCGTTCGTCAGAATTTGAACATTATGGGCCGTTCGCGCCAAATTCGAGTGGGCGTCACAGCCCATAATTCACTGCAGCATTGCGCGCTGATGATTGGCCAAGCATGCATTATGACCCATATGCTTGGCCAATCACAGCCCGCAAAAAGCGGAGAGCCATAATTGGCCAAAGCCAGGGTGGCTTTGGCCAATTATGGCTCAGGGGGTTTAGTACACGCCCCACACTATACAAGGCAGCCTGCAGGGCGGCCTTGTGTAGTGTGTTGCGGCAGTTATCAGAGAATAGAGAGAGACAGAGAGAGTGCCATTTTTTGCAGGTAGATAGAGCAGGCAGGCTAGTCAGTTAATGTTACAGTGTGAGGATATATATACATCCCAGGTGTTGTATATATAGTTATACACTGTATAGCTTAGCTAGATCTGTTCTTCCTAATTTACTGGCAGGCAGGTGATTGTGCTATTTAAAGACGTTATCACAGGCATAGACACCCAACAGGTACAATATTTAAAGGAATTTTTCATTTTTTTTTTTATTTAAGCATCATTAAAATCACTGCTCCTGATTTTATTGATGCTTAAATAATAATATAAAAAAAAATGAAAAATTCCTTTAAGTATTGTACCTGCTGGGTGTCTATAGTATGCCTGTGAAAACGTCTTTGAGAACCCGGGTCTTGCCCGAGGGAACATGTATCAATGGAGAAAAAGTCCTGCTCCTGAAAAAACAACTGTTTTTTAAACTTTTTACCATTGATACATGTTTCCTGGGGCAAGACCCAGGTTCTCAAAGACGTTTTACGACAATAACTTGCATATTAGTCTTTAAAATGAGCACTTTTGAATTTGAATGTTCGAGTCCCATAGACGTCAATGGGGTTCTAAATGTTTGCGCGAACGTTCGGTCCCTTCGAAGGTTCTGGTGCAAACCGAATGGGGGGGTGTGCGGCTCATCCCTATTGCAGAGTATGGCCGGGTATTGCAGAGTATGACTGGGTATTGCAGAGTATGGCTGGGTATTGCAGAGTACGGCCGGGATTTGCAGAGCATGGCCGGGTATTGCAGAGTATGGCCGGGTATTGCAGAGTATGGCTTGGTATGGCTGGGTATTGCAGAGTATGGCTGGGTATTGCAGAGTATGGCAGGATATTGCAGAGTATGGCAGGATATTGCAGAGTATGGCAGGATATTGCAGAGTATGGCTGGGTATTGCAGAGTATGGCAGGGTATTGCAGAGTATTGCAAAGTATGGCTGTGTATTGCAGAGTATGGCTGGGTATTGCATAGTATGGCAGGATATTGCTGAGTATGGCTGGTTATTGCAGAGTATGGCTGGTTATTGCAGAGTATGGCTGGGTATTGCAGAGTATGGCTGGGTATGGCAGGGTATTGCAGAGTATGGCAGGGTATTGCAGAGTATAGCCGGGTATTGCAGAGTATAGCCGGGTATTGCAGAGTATGGCAGGGTATTGCAGAGTATGGCAGGGTATTGCAGAGTATGGCAGGGTATTGCAGAGTATGGCCGGGTATTGCAGAGTATGGCCGGGTATTGCAGAGTATGGCAGGGTATTGCAGAGTATGGCTGGGTATTGCAGAGTATGGCAGGATATCGCAGAGTATGGCTGGGTATTGCAGAGTATGGCCAGGTATTGCAGATTATAGCTGGTTATTGCAGAGTATGGCTGGGTATTGCAGAGTATGGCTGGGTATTGCAGAGTATGGCTGGGTATTGCAGAGTATGGCTGGGTATTGCAGAGTATGGCAGGGTTTTGCAGAGTATGGCTGGGTATGGCCGAGTATGGCAGGGTATTGCAGAGTATGGCTGGGTATGGCAGGGTATTGCAGAGTATAGCCGGGTATTGCAGAGTATGACCGGGTATTGCAGAGTATGGCAGGGTATTGCAGAGTATGGCTGGGTATTGCAGAGTATGGCCGGGTATTGCAGAGTATGGCAGGGTATTGCAGAGTATGGCTGGGTATAGCAGGGTATTGCAGAGTATGGCAGGGTATTGCAGAGTATGGCCGGGTATTGCAGAGTATGACCGGGTATTGCAGAGTATGGCTGGGTATTGCAGAGTATGGCCAGGTATTGCAGATTATAGCTGGTTATTGCAGAGTATGGCTGGGTATTGCAGAGTGTGGCAGGGTATTGCAGAGTATGGCTGGGTATGGCCGAGTATGGCAGGGTATTGCAGAGTATGGCTGGGTATTGCAGAGTATGGCCGGGTATTCCAGAGTATGGTTGAGTATAGCATGGTATTGCAGAGTATGGCAGGGTATTGCAGAGTAGAGTATGGCAGGGTATTGCAGAGTATGGACGAGCACGGAGAGATGGATGAGGATGGACGGATGGATGGCTGGGATGAGTGCTGCAGTTGTCACAGAGCAGAGCTGTGGGCACTACAGATCCAGCCCACAGTGCTGCTGCCACCGATCCCTCCCCCTCTCCCCACATTGTACCGATCGGTACACAGAGGGGAGAGAGGAACCGGCATCATGATGCGGGTTTGTTTACAAGTGATTGCTCCATCATTTGAAAAAGTGATCACGTGGTAAACGGCCACTATCAACAGCCATTTATTGTGATCTGTGCTGCGCCGGGTCCAGTCTGGAGGCGCGCGATTCTGGGAGGACGTCAGAATTAATGAACCACCTTGTAGCCGTCATTAGGCTATTGGCAGGTCGGCAAGTGGTTAACAGCGAGAGACAGTATAACTACAAAAAAATCCAGAAAAACACATGTAAAAAAGTTATAAATTGATTTACATTTGAATGAGTGGAATAAGTATTTGACACCTTCGCAAAACATGACTTAGTACTTGGTGGCAAAACCCTTGTTGGCAATCACAGAGGTCCAACGTTTCTTGTAGTTGGCCATCAGGTTTGCACACATATCTGAAAGGAATTTTGTCCCACTCCTTATTGCAGATCCTCTCCAAATCATTACGGTTTTGAGGCTGATGTTTGGTAACTCGAACCTTCAGTGTCCTCCACATATTTTCTATGCGATTAAGGTCTGGAGACTGGCTAGGCCACTCCAGGACTTTAATGTGCGTCTTCTTGTGCCACTCCTTTGTTGCCTTGGCCGTGTGTTTTGGGTCATTGTCATTCTGGAATACCCATCTACGACCCATTTTCAATGCCTTGGCTAAGGTAAGGAGATTCTCATCCACGATTTGACGGTACATGGCACATTGTCCTTTTGATGCAGTTAAGTTGTCCTGTCCCCTTTGAAAAAAAACACCCCAAAGCATATTGTCTCTACCTCCATGTTTTATGGTGGGAATGGTGTTCTTGGGGTCATAGGCAGCATTCCCAAGCACAGCGAGTTGAGTTGATGCCAAAGAGCTACATTTTGGTCTCATCTGACCACAACTTTTTCACCCAGTTCTCCTCTGAATCATTCAGATGTTTATTATCAAACTTGAAACAGGCCTGTACATGTGCTTTCTTGAGCAGGGGGACCTTGTGGGGCTGCAGGATTTTAGTCATTCACGGCGTAGTGTGTTACCAATTGTTTTCTTGGTGACTATAGTCCTAGCTGACTTGAGATCATTAACAAGATTCTCCAGTGCAGTTCTAGGCTAATTCCTCACCGTCCTCATTGAAACTCCATGAGGTGAGATCTTGCATGGAGCTGAGGGAGATTGACAGTTATTTTGTGTTTCTTCTATTTGCGTATAATCGCACCAGATGTTGTCACCTTCTCACCAAGCTGCTTGGCGATGATCTTGTAGCCCATTCCAGCCTTGTGTAGGTCTACAATCTTGTCCCTGATATCCTTGGACAGCTCTTTGGTCTTGGCCATGGTGAAGAGATTGGAATCTGATTGATTGATTTCTTCTGTGGACATGTGTCTTTTATACAGGTAACAAGTTGAGATTAAGAGTAGGGTTGAACGAACCCGAACTGTAAAGTTCGGGTTCGGTACGGACTTTGGGTTTTTCCCGAACCCGGACCTGAACCCGAATAATTGGTGAAAGTTCGGGTCCGGGTTCAGAGTTCGGGGAAAAAAAATGCGCAAGGGTCCCCCCAAATTCAATAACCAGACCCTTTAGGTCTGGTATGGATATTAAGGGGAACCCCGCCGTCAATATTAAAAAAAATTACGTGGGGTTCCCCCCAAATATCCATAACCAGACCCTTTAGGTCTGGTGTAGATTTTAAGGGGAACTCCACCCCAAATTTAAAAAAAATGGCGTGGAGTTCCCCCTAAAATCCACACCAGACCCCTTATCCGAGCACATTGACCTGGCCGGCCGCAGAAAAGAGGGGGGGACAGAGTGCGGCCCCCCCCTCTCCTTAACCGCACCAGGCCACATGCCCTCAACATTGGGAGGGTGCTTTGGGGTGCACCTTCGTCCGATGGTGTGTACATGCCATCGGACCAAAATCCGATGAGACATGTCCATTGGAAACGGTCCGTCGGACATGTTTGAGCGGACATGTCTCATCGTCTGTACGCGGCCTAACAATAAAGAACACTCTACATAAAGGTTAAACCGCTTTTCTTCCAAGTCTAGTGAATGGCTATGTGTCTTTTTAAATTTCATTTCACAATTTTTTTTATTTTTTTTTCCATATACTAGGGTTGCCAGTATGGTATTTGTACATTGATATCATGTCTCCTCTCATAGCTGAGGTCATACAGTCCCTTTATTAGCTTTATTGCCCTGCTCTGTACTCTCTCCAGTTCCAGCACATACTTCCTGAGGACTGGTGCCCACAGTGGCAGCAATTGATGGCACAGTGGCTGCGTGTGATGGGCACAGTGGCTGTGTGTGATGGGCACAGTGGCTGCGTTTGACGGGCACAGTGGCTGCAGGTGATGGGCACAGTGGCTGCGTGTGATGGGCACAGTGGCTGCGTTTGATGGGCACAGTGGCTGCGTGTGATGGGCACAATGGCTGCGTGTGATGGGCACAGTGGCTGCGTGTGATGGGCACAGTGGCGAAAATTGATGGCACAGAGGCTGCATGTGATGGCATAGTGAGGCTGCAATTTATATATATATATTTTTTGCTAGTCAGAGAAGGCTCATTTAAAATAACACAAAAACATTTTTTTTTATCTGCCATTTTATATTAATAAAGTGCTGGTCACCTCACCTCAGTCAGCCTCCTCCCCTCCCCCCCAATCCAGACATTTAATTATATGCTCTTAACAGGTTCTACTTACTTTTAAACAAGGTCAGTATTCTTTTTTAGCACACTGTCTGCTAGGTTCAAATTCCACTAGACTAGAGTCAGTGCAGAGTGAGTGAGTGAGTGAGTGAGTGACTAGTCCTCGAGACTAGTCATTGCCTTTCTAGCTCGTCACAGGCAGTGCCGACACAGCTCTCTGCGCAGCGCCCCGAGTCCCTCCCTCCCGGCCGAGAGTGGAGTGACGTCACGCCGCTGGAAGGGACCGGATGCAGGAGTGCACTCGGCACACAATTTGTACAGCTCCGAACCCGCGAGACTGACTCACCGAACCCCTGGGGTTCGATCGAACCCAGGTTAAGAACCACTGCTCTAGATTGTTTATGAATAAATTAAACAGGATTGGTCCCGGGACAGATCCTTGGGGCACATCACTTTCTACCCCTGACCATTCAGAGTACTTGGCATTTATCACCACCCTTTAGACTCATCCCTGTAGCCAATGTTCAACCAGGTACTCACCCCCTGGTCCATGTCTACATACCTTAGTTTGTACAGTAGATGTTTGTGGGGAACTGTACCGAATGCCTTTGCAAAATCCAGATACACCACATCTACAGGCATTGCTTTATCTAGATGGCAGCTCACTTCTTCATAGAAGGTTAATAAATTGGTTTGGCAAGAACGATTCTTCATGAATCTCTGCTGATTACTACTAATGATACCGTTTTTAGTACATGTGGGAAATTGCTACAGAACCAAGAGGAGGTGCAGGCTGTGCTATGCTCTCCCCTAATCCTGTCAAATAGGGTAGTAATGCTATTATCGTGTATTACCATGGGTCAATAAAAGAAGTAGACCTAAACCATGATTTTATACAATTGGTTTATGTTGAAAAAACTTACAGTATGTAAGAAATGATTTAAGAGATTTTCACCCAACCCTATTACTGAATGGGAATGTCTTGAGTGTTTACACGCACACGTCCCTGTTCAAGCTCTCGTGCCCATGATCGCGTGTGGCCAGTGGTCATCATGACTGCTGGCCATGAGCTTTGGCACCCCCGCATGGTCACTGCAGGGGGGCACCATGACCCGCCCTGCACACATGGATGGTTCACAGCTAGGGATGCTCGGTGCAGCGCGGGGGGGGGGGCAGCTGTGAGCACCAATCTCCCTGCTTAGCTTTTCAGCTGACAGACGCTTCTCCTCCTCTCCCTCCTACGCCTGTCAGCTGAAAAGCCATGCAGGGAGATTGGTGCTCATAGCTGTCCCTCCTGCCTCATCGATCATCCCTGGCGGTTTCCTGCATCCTCCTCCTCTGCCCCTGTTTGCTTCTTTGGCCCCCTTTTCTCCTTCTCCGTGTCCTCCAACCTCCCCCCTATGTGCTCCTCTGGCCCCCTGTCCTCCTATACCCCCTCGTCCCTGCAGCTGGCTTCCATCCTCTTCTCTCCCACTGTCTGCTGGGGCATGTGTCAGAATGGAGAACAGAGTGGGGGGCCAGCAAATATGTAATTTATCGGCCCCTTTCTTTTCTGAATTGGGCACAGTGAGCAATCACAACCGATTACTCCTGTGCCTTGTGATAAATGAGAAGAGTAAATTATTTACTCTGCTTCCGTTTATAAATGAACAGGAGCCACAGTCTTTTCAATGCTGAGACTGCTGAGAAAGGGTCTGGGGAATCTCTGTCCTCTGTCCCTTTCTCTGTCTCAAAGGGTAAAATGTCAGGGGTCTAGCTTAGACTCCTCATATCTCACCAAAGCCCATTAACAGGGCTGATAAAAAAATTGCAATAAATTGCAATAAATATTAAAAAACTAAATTGTAAAATGTATGTAAAAAAATTGTAAAAAAAAATCTAAAATAAATAACTATTGGGAGCACTCCCCCCTGTGCTACCTACACTGTCCATTAGCCCAACCCACCCCAAAAAGCATTGTGAATTTATTTTAAAACAGATTAAATTGTAAAAAAATAAATACATAAAAATAAAAAATACTGACCCTATCCACTGCTCTACTGACATAGCCCATCACCCCCCACCCCCTTTCCCCAAAAACACTGTGAAAAAAAAATATATAAATAAATAATATTTAAAACAAATAATAAACACCAAAGTTGTAAAAAATAATAGATAAAACAATAAAAACAAAAAACTACTGATTCCTCTCCATGTGGCGCCGGAACCGGAAGTCTCTCTTCTGGTTTTGACACTCAGCTCTGGTTACCCACAGCAAAGACTGTTTGGCTTCTCATCTTGACAACTGCATAGTTCTTGGCTCACCCACACTGGGAATAGGCCTCCTTCATAAAACCAAATAATGCATCACAATCTTCTGGTGTCACCCAAGTACCAGTATAAACATATGAAGGGTCCTCAAATTGTTGCTTCTGAAAGTTAAGTAGCAGTAAAGGGAAAATAATCTGGAGCACAGAGAATACATGGTCCAGTCAGCATTATGTGTCTGTAATACCATTTATAAGGGTTGGGAGTAGTTCAAGATAGTCTCTGATCTATATAGGATAAGATACAGTATGGTAAAGGGAAAGTGCCGGAGCACCTGTGGCTGCTATTCTCAGAGTTGGAAGGCCTGTAATAGAAGCTAGATGCTCCGAGCGTGTTGCCTTCTTATCGGGTCCTCCATCATCCCTGTGGTGTCACTTTTTTTTTTACCATTGCCATTCAAACTTTTTACTAGGATACTGCACTTAGCTGGTGCTTCCATCCCTTTGTTCTTTCTGCTGAAAGTTAAGTGTTTGATAGCAATTGTCATTTGGTCTTTACAAAGGCATGATCTACAGTATTAATATTATTGTGGTTGTATTTGTAGAATATACATATCTCCCTTTCTGTTTTTGTTTAAGGTCAAATGTAGGAATGTGCTGTTTAAGAATTTTTTATTTTTTTTCCTCTTAGTAAACCAAAATAACTTCCATTACATTATATTAAACATGTTGATGATCTTAAGTAATCATTTAGGATAAAAAGGCTGTAAAGGAAATAAAGCATAGTAAATAATGGTAGAATTTGAAAAGACTATTTACATGGAAGATTTTCTATTTCATTGTTGAGTGTATATTGCTAAATCCATTAAGGGAAAATTAGCTTTTAGATATTGTGTTTTTATAGTACATTATGTCTCCGGAGGCAAGGTTATTATTTGCAGTAGTCCTAGACATGTAATTTTCCTGAAAATTGCAGCCTATATTTCTTCTGGCACAATCAGAAAATTAGTTAACAAAATAAAATTAGTTAATGAAATATATTGGAATGATAATCAAATTGTCATTTTTGATATATAATATTAATATTACATCTAGTTTGCAATGTGCATTATAATAGAAGAGAAAACAAAAGTACTTCTTCCCAGCTATAAATGTTATCTGTTATTACAACAATTTAAAGCTTAATTGGATCTCATAATATATGTCAGATAAACACCAAAATGCAATTGGTCAACAGAATGTGTTCAAAACGAAAACATGTGCATAGTATATATATATATATATATATATATATATATATATATATATAGATATCCCCCCAAGAGGTGCTTAAGTTAGTTCAGTCTCTTACTCTGCCTCTCAACCCCAATAACAGCCTCAGCTCCTCTGGCACACCTGGCAATAGTGTAAGTGCAATGAACAGTGAGAAACACACAGGTTGTGATAAAACACAGAAATTGTCTTTGCTACAATATGTCTGTGGAAGAATAAAAGAACAGTAACAATATATATTGATAATAATCTACTAGAGAGCAATAACTGAGATTAAGATCAATATAGCTCCCAATCCTATATTTAAAATGCTCTCAGGAGATTCCAAACCTGGGGATGTCCCCAAGAGCAGAGGTACACTCTAATGGTAAAAAAGACAATACGGCACTTCAAATTAGATTGGTTACCTTTTGTAAGGACCTGGGCTTGAACCTGGGACCTCTTCTGCTTCCATGTTTTTTTTTTCTTTTCCAAAGTTTCAAATTACACATTAACACATTTCTTAACATTCATTTGAATCAATTATAACCAAGAGAGAGAGAGAGAGACCGATGGAAAAAAATAAATAAATAATTGATATATAACCAAAAAGGAGGAAACAAAGGAACCCCCTTCCTTTCATCTCCTCTCTCCCTCTCCTTAACTTCTGTGGATTAATGTACACTCTTATTTCTTACCGGTCTATTCCCCCCTAATTCTCCCCCCTCCCTACCCAAAAAAAAAAAAAAAAAGGGGGACTTCCCTACCCAACCCCCCACGGCCGCCTCTCTCCCCCCCCTTACACATCTATCCCACTGTTCCCTCTATACCTTAGATATGGGGCCCATGTCTTCCGGTATCTCTCATCTTCGTCTTTCAATGTCATTGTGAGATTCTCCATTATTTGAATCTCCGCCACTCTCGCGATCCACTGAGCTTTAGATGGGGAGGTCTCTTGTTTTCACAGGATCGGGAAACATGCTCTGCGCGCTATAATGAGATGTCTTAACAGCGAGTTTTTGTATTTTTCTACTGACATTGGGATATCTAGTAATAGCACGGCTGATGGTCTACCTTCTAGGTTAATCCCTGTGATTTTTTTGATCGTTTCTATCACCATTTCCCAGAATTCTTTTATTTTTGCACATTCCCAAAAGATATGCAATAGTGTCCCTTCTGCTGCATGGCATCTCCAACACCTATCTGTGATCTGCGGGTATATTCGGTGTAATACTGTTGGTGTTCTATACCATCTTGTTAAGATTTTATAGCTTCCCTCCTCATATTTACTTGCCACAGAGGCTTTGTGAGTGAACCGTAGAATCCTGACTTTTTGTTCTTGGGAGAATATTAATCCCAGCTCACTCTCCCATGTTTGCATAAACGGGAGTTCTTGTGGTATCTCTAAGTTAATAAGTGTTGCATAGAAGTAAGATAGCATGTGTCTCTTAGACTTCCCTTCTAGACACATCTGTTCGAATTTAGAAGGGTCCCTAACTACTATATAAGTCTTTGCTAATATCCGTAGAAATGCTTCTAGTTGCAACAACCTTAGACAGTCTAAGTCTGGTGTAACTTCTTTTTCAAGCTCTTCCCTTGTCATTATTCGGTTATTTTTTGAAAAATGAATGATTCTACTCATACCTCTATATCGCAAGGCTTTGAATCTTAGATCTACCAAACCTGGTTGAAATGTCTTAGTACCCAGGATCGGGGTCATTGGGCTGGGATATTTTGACATGTTTGTTTTTTCAAAAATCTTTTTAGTTATTCGAATAGTTGCTCCTACCATTGGATGTCTCTTTACATCTGTTGATAATTCTGCTTCTGGAATCCAGCTTAGACCGTCCAGTGGTATTTCCACTGTAGTTTCTTCTATTTTTATCCATGGTTTCCTATTTTGCCCACACCATTCTGTTACTCTGACTAAGTGGGCTGCTTCCTGGTATTTTACCAGGTCTGGGAATCCGATTCCTCCTTCCCCCTTTGGAAGTGATAAGATGGCTCTACGTATCCTGCAGGTTTTCCTGCCCAGATAAATTTCAGAAAACTTGATCTTATTCCCTTAGGAAACTTTGTGGGATCTTAATTGGCAGGGCCTGAATTAAGTACAAGACTTTTGGTAGCACATTCATTTTCAATATATTTGTCCGCCCAAACCAGGTGAATATTTCCTTATCCCATCTCACTAGGTCTAATTTTATTCGCCTGGCCAGTGCTACATAATTAACTTCATATAATTTATTTAAGTTCCTTGTTATTTTTGTTCCCAAGTAACTTATATGGGAATCTGTCCATCTAAAATTAAATTGTGTTTTTATCTGTTCAAGTAATACCGCATTTGTTTCTATCCCTATTGCCTCTGATTTCCCATAGTTGACTTTACAATTTGAAAGTTTTCCGTACTCTCTAATTTCTACCAGTAACACTGGTAGAGAGATGACTGGGGAGGTTATAAAAAATATTAGGTCATCCGCATATGCTGCCACTTTCTGTTCTTCTTTTCCTATTTTTAGTCCTCTGATATTTTGATTTGCCCCTATCTTCCTTAAAAATGGTTCAATTGTTAGAATAAAAATAATAGGTGACAGTGGGCAGCCTTGCCTTGTCCCATTCCGAATAGAGAATGGTTCAGATATCTTACCCGCTATACTAACTTTCGCACTCGGTTGTGAATATAGATTTGAAAACCAGCTCAGCATTCCATCTCCCAACCCTATATATTGTAACATAGCTTTTAAGAACGTCCACTTTACTTGGTCAAAGGCCTTCTCTGCATTACTAGATACTAATATCATTGGCTTCTTTTGTTTTTGTGACAGGTATATCGCATTTACCACCCGCTGCGTATTCTCTCTTCCCTCTCTCCCTGGTGTAAATCCCACTTGATCTGGATGTATAAGATCTGAAATATGTTCTATAAGCCTTAAGGCCAAGATTTTGGTAAATATTTTTAGGTCTACATTCAATAATGATATAGGGCGATAGCTGGCACATTGTGATGGGTCCTTCCCATCTTTTGGAATGACTATTATATGTGCTAGCAGTGATTCACTTGGTATTTTCTTACCTTCTCGTAGTGAATTGTATGCTGCTATAAATCTTTGTGCCAGTTTCTCGGAAAACATCCTATAATATGATAAAGTAAACCCATCTGGTCCTGGGGCCTTGCCCAGTTTTAATGTTTGTATTGCTTCCGTAAACTCCCCTGTTGTAATTGGTTCATCTAATTTTCTAGCTATTTCTTCTGGTATTTTTGGCATCTGGGTTTCTTTAATGTATTCTCTAGCTCTTTCTAGTTTCTCTTGATCCTTCTCCACAGGGATTTTCTCATCTAACTGGTATAATTTCTCATAATATTCCTTAAAACATTTTACAATCTCCTGTGGGGTGTTTACTATTTTATCTTTGACTGTCTTTATTTGCGTACTGTGTTTCACTGCCTGAGCTTCTTTTAGGGCATTTGCTAGCATTCTACCTGGTTTATTACCATACTTGTATAATGTTCGCCTTCCCCTTAATAATTTAACTTTAGCTTTATCGATCAGCAACAGGTTCAGTTTTTCTCTTATTTCCTCTAGTTCTTTTTCTACTGATTGTGCTTGGTTTTATTTATGTACAGTTTCTAGCTCTCCAATATGTTTAAACATCTGATCTATCTGTTTGTTTAGTTTTTTTTTCTATGTGCTCCCATTGCAATAAAGTTACCTCTCATTACGCACTTATGCGTTTCCCATAAACAAAAGGGGGTTGTTTCGCCTATGTCATTCGTTCTGAAAAAAAATTCTAGCTCTTCATTTAGCTTCTCTTTATAATCGTTATCTTTTAATAAAGTCTCATTTATCCTCCAGTGCCATTCTTTCTTATTGACCTCTCCCCATTTTATTATGCAATCAATTGGAGCATGGTCTGAGAGCGTAAAGGTTCCGATAGAGACATCTACTAGTGCTGAGACCAAATTCTGAGGAAGGAAAATATAGTCAATCCTAGTATATGTCTTATGTCTAGCTGTATAGAACGTATAATCCCTTTCCTGTGGATGAGTCATCCTCCAGCTATCAATCAACTGCAGTTCTTGTAAAAGTTTTTTAGCTTTTCTTAATTTGATGTATGATAGATGAGAGATACCTTTAGAGGTGTCTTTTATGGGGTCCAAGGCCATATTCAGATCCCCCCCTATTATCAAAATACCTTCTCTGCGTTGATGGACCTTTTGTAAACATATTTCCAAAAAATGTATCTGGTCAATGTTCGGTAAATATATGTTCACCACTGTGATTTTTTGTTGGTTCAAAAATCCTTTGACTATTAAAAGACGTCCTACATCGTCCCTAATCACCGCTGATTCCTCCCAGACCATCTGCTTAGATATCAGCACAGACACTCCACACGTTCTAGAGTTCTGTGATGTACTATGGTATACTGTAGGGAATCTGTGGTTCTTAAGGACCGGGATTTTATCTCCTTTAAAGTGTGTTTCTTGTAAGAGGATAATCTGTGATTTACGTCTATTAAGTTCCGATAACAATCTAATTCGTTTTTCTGGGATGTTCAATCCCTTAACATTATACGTAGTAAATGTTATGTTAGTCATGTTTTGTACTAACAACTCAACTTTTCCAGCGCTCAGGGGGCAAGAGGGAGCCCCGTGGGGAAAAAAGAAAGGACAAAACAGCCAGAGGGGGAGAGGGGGAGGGACAACCGACCGGAGGGAGAGAGAAAAAAAAAACCTCCCCTTCCCACCCTTTACTTCCACACGTGGGAATCCCTTCCTCACGTCTGTAGTGTCCTGGTATCACACCGAGAACCAAAACGCCACAAAAAAAAAAAAAAAAATCCCCTGAAACGCCTCCAACTTATCCTCCACCTGGAGGAGAGGCATTTAATATCATTGGCTTCTTTAGTTTTTGTGACAGGTTTATCGCATTTACCACCCGCTGCGTATTCTCTCTTCCCTCTCTCCCTGGTGTAAATCCCACTTGATCTGGATGTATAAGATCTGAAATATGTTCTATAAGCCTTAAGGCCAAGATTTTGGTAAATATTTTTAGGTCTACATTCAATAATGATATAGGGCGATAGCTGGCACATTGTGATGGGTCCTTCCCATCTTTTGGAATGACTATTATATGTGCTAGCAGTGATTCACTTGGTATTTTCTTACCTTCTCGTAGTGAATTGTATGCTGCTATAAATCTTTGTGCCAGTTTCTCGGAAAACATCCTATAATATGATAAAGTAAACCCATCTGGTCCTGGGGCCTTGCCCAGTTTTAATGTTTGTATTGCTTCCGTAAACTCCCCTGTTGTTATTGGTTCATCTAATTTTCTAGCTATTTCTTCTGGTATTTTTGGCATCTGGGTTTCTTTAATGTATTCTCTAGCTCTTTCTAGTTTCTCTTGATCCTTCTCCACAGGGATTTTCTCATCTAACTGGTATAATTTCTCATAATATTCCTTAAAACATTTTACAATCTCCTGTGGGGTGTTTATCTTTATATTTTATCTTTGACTGTCTTTATTTGCGTAATGTGTTTCACTGCCTGAGCTTCTTTTAGGGCATTTGCTAGCATTCTACTGGTTTTATTACCTTACTGTTATAATGGGCGCCGTCCACCATATTATTCGTTAAAACTTTAGCTTTATCGATCAGCAACAGGTTCAGTTTTTCTCTTTATTTCCTCAGTTCTTTTTCTACTGATGTGGGCGGGGGTATTTATGTACAGTCTAGCTAGAAAGCTAAGCTACGGAGCGGGGACGCCCAGGTCCTTTACAAGGCCCTCATCCTTTATCTTATTCTATTTAATTTGTATTTCTCTCTTTTTTATATTCCTTATTTCACACCTTTTCATTGTTACCCCTCCCGGCCCTAGGCTCTTTCCACCCGTCCTTAATATCTTTAGACGCTTAAGCTTATCATATCTTTCACTTCACTCCTAATTCCACCCCTCAGTCTTATTAAATAACAAGAAGTTACCATAATACCAGTATTAATTTACGCAAGAAAACATACATCTGTTCCATTTGTCAGCTCTCCAGTACATGTGTCTATGTATATATATATACCCGCATACATACACACATACATACTCTATGTTCAAATTCCCTTCTTATTAAACCTTTATTCCTTCTCTAGACACCTTATCTTAGTTACATCCAATCTTACCTAGGTCAAAATCTCCTATTCTCTCTATAGCTCCCAAAAAAAAAAAGGTTATTTCTATCCCACGTGCCCCTTCTACCCCTGTTATCTTTGTCATATAATGCAACTAGGCATCTAGGGGCCCATAAACAATTTTAACTCTTTCTAAAGAAAAAAAAAACAAAACAACAAAAAAAAAACAGAGGGGGCAACACCAAAAAAAATGAGAAGACCACGTCCAGGTCTAGGGCGGAAAGAACTATTTGCCCAAAAATGTATATCCAAAAAAAAAAAGAGAGAGAAAAAACCCAATAAAGTCATTAGCTTGTCTATTTTGAATATCTTCAGTGGCCTGCTGGGATCCACGAAAGTCCAACTGAGCTGGATTTTATACTATCTTTTCTGAGTCCTTACATCTCTAGCTGTGGTAATCTCTAATTCCATCCAGTTTGGAACTTCAAAAGCTTCGGACCTTAAAAACTGAAATACTTCTGGTAATTGTGCTGGGTCATGTAAGATAAAAGTTTCATCATCTCTCTTGATTGTCAGAGAGAGTGGATACCCCCATCTGTATGACCCCCCTTTTAGGCGTATGTGATCTAATAGAGGTTTTAATCTTCGCCGTCTTTCCCTCGTCTGGCGACATAGATCAGGGAATATCTGGATTTTATCATTATTTGACTCTATAGGTCCTTTCAACCATGCTGCCCTCATTATCTCCTCTTTGGTCCTATAGAAATGCACCCTGCAAAGGACATCTCTTGGGGGTTCTTGTGACCGTTTGGGCCCTGTAGGGACCCTGTGTACCCTGTCGAGCTCTATTTGATTTTCCGGGGGGTTGTCAAGTAGTTCATTAAAAATGGTCATCACTCTTCCTCTTAGATCGGATGTGTTAATTGCCTCTGATATACCTTTCACCCGTATATTGTTCCTTCGATTTCTATTATCATTTTCTTCTGTTTGTAATTGTAAAGTTATCAATCTCCGGTGTTGAAGCCTAATTGTCTCCTCCAGTTCATCTAACCGTACCTCAGTTTGCCCTTGGGCATCTAAGCAGATATTGATCTTTTTATCTAGCCCTTCAGTACACACCCGTATATCGTCCATTTCTTGTTTCAGGGGGCCCAACCATTTGCTCATCATCCCTTGGATATCCTCTTTAGTGTTGGTAGAGCACTTAACATTTTTCTAATATCCAGTTCTTCTCTCTGATCCCCTCTCCCCTGTACGCTCAGACAGGTTTCTTTGTCATACCTTTGTGTCACACTGTTACTATCAGTGCTACTATCTTCAAGCCCTTCATTTAAGCCCTTTGCTCCTTTTTCTTTAAGGCTATCAATAATAGAATCTTGATCGCCTCTATATGCCGCTTTATCCATGCTTTTGTCCATATTTGTCTCAGTCTCTAATATTATACGCTGGACAATATTTATATCTGGTGGAGATATCAATGGAAACGATAATTTACTCTGAACAGTTTTTCTCTCACCTGGCATATGGTGCTGTGTTCTCAGCGTCTCCAGCGATTCCAGCGATTCCAGCGATTCTGTTGGCTGCACTTTCACTTGGCGTACTTGATGGCTTTGCTTTAACAGTTTAAGCTGGTTCTCTGTTGTCAAACAATGTTGTGGTTCACTTTTGACTAGCCCCTCTGTGGCTGGGTAGGAAAGTACTTTCGTTCCACTGCTTCCCCCTTGGGACTGCAAGCGAGTGCTGTAAGAATGGGAGGAGAAGCTCAGCCCTCCCGCCTGTTTCCTCTGCCCCAGCATGAATCGCTCCACAGCTTAGTCCATTCCACTCACTGTTCAGAGTCTCAGTGTGCCATCAATCGAATCGTCGGATCGTTTCCCTGTGTCCACGCAAGACAGATAGGCATGTAAAGACAGGTAAAGATAGTTGCGGGACAGGTCTCCTGTTTGATCCAGCACGAGATACGTAAGGGCAGGATAAGGCAGGATAAGGCATGTAAGGGCAGAGTCTGATTCTGATTCCTGCCTCCTACAGTGGGTCGGATGGATCCCTGCAGACCCCTGCTCCGCGCTGCTCCGTGCTGTCCGTAGCGCCAGGTCAGATCAGCGTTCCCTGACTTGCCTTACGTAGCCCGATCATAGCCCGATCACTAAGAGCTAGCTCCACGCTCCCCGCTCCCAGCACATCGATCGCCGCTCGGTTTCAGCCCAGGTGCCGTGCTACTAACGAGAGCCTTGCTGGGACGCCTAGCTCCACTCACAGCGTCTCACACCGCCATGCTCAACCACCCCCCCACATTTCCATGTTGACTCTTCCCACTGAACTATCTGGGATGATAAACAGCTCCCTTCCTGATCTATTGCACAATCTTATCTGATCCATTAGGACAACCCTACCTTGTGTCTTGATTGCTGCTGAACCTTGAACTCCTTGCTCCTCCCATGAACTTCCTATATAAGCCTTGTCTCAGCACTTCCTCTTTGCCAGGTTACTGTGTCTTCTCAGCCAGTGCCTTGCACTTGCCTCTCTTGCTGCCATCTGTATTTTGTTACCACTTGTGATCATGACCATGCTGCCATTTGATCCTTATTTGCTCATTCGCTTCTGGAACCCGGCTTGCTCACACCCTTATCAGGCAAACCTGAAGACCACAACCTGGTACTAGCATGCAGCTAAATCCATCTCTACCATCAGGAGCTTTGGTGAACACTGGCTAGTACTTAGACTTTGCACCTCAGATGAGCCTGTGTCATCTGCCAGGGTGACTGCCTGTGCACCTATCCTGCTGCCCTGCAACTGTTATAGCAACTGGTCTTAAAGCCAGACTGATTTTGACACCTTTACTCAGATTGGCTCTATGAGTCAAGGTAGGAGGAGAGCAGAGGAATGACTCCCTTTGTGTCAGGCCTCTCTCTACTGTCCCCTGACACCACAGGCCCAACTTTACACACCTATTCAAGTCAACAAACAATGGTTTTGACTTTATAGATAAACTGTCCCACACACCCAATGCATATGCAGAGCTCTAAATATGTGTGTGGATCCATTTTTTGATGCAAAGATAACATTTGGTTTCTTCAGCTAGTCACTTTCATTGGAGCACTTTAACTCCTGGATAGCAGGGCAAAACAATATAACTTGCCCAGATTATTAAGTGAAACAGACAGGGATTTGTTTAACAAGGTGAGAGGACAATGGTGTATGTATACAGTTTCCCAGAAATGTATAGTTTTATCCTTTATCCCTGTAGTACTACAAGTGTCAGCAAGAAGTCTACCAGCAATGATGTTTGTATACAGTGTTCAAATAACTCTTTCTGTAGTGCAGTGTCTCTGTTCCTTGCAGATGGGCAGAAATGCCCTCTCACCAAATCCTGTGATCAGGGCCCAAGCAAATGTCCTGGAACAGGTAGGCTTTTTTGGCAACCCAACTGGTCACCTCACACTGGAACGATTCACTCTCAGTGTAGATGTGCCTCGATGTACACCTAGGATTCCCCTCTTTCAGGTTGGAAGTCCCAACTGGCAGTGGAGGCCTGAATCACACAGAGACATCATCTAAGAGATAGCATCTCTCCCTCAGGTCTGGTATCTTTCCTCCCTCAAGGCTGACTGAACTTTCCCTCAAAACACAAAATGGAGTCTTTTACTTTCCTGTCATGCCGCGTACACACGATCGGTTCGTCTGATTAAAATGGTGTGATGGACCGTTTTCATCAGACAAACCGATCGTGTGGGCCCCATCGTTTTTTTTCCCATCGGTAAAAAACTTAGAACCTGTTTTAAAATTCTGATTGTTAAAAAATCGATTAAAAAAACTGTGGGGAAATCCATTTGTTAAAAATCAACGCATGCTCAGAATCAAGTCGACGCATGCTCGGAAGCATTGGTTTTTTAACTGATGGTGTGTAGGCAAGACTGATGAAAGTCAGCTTCATCGGATATCTGATGAAAAAATCCATCAGACCGCTTTCATCGGATGAACTGATTGTGGGTACAGGGCATCAGCAAAACATCATGGGGTTTGTAGTTCTCCATGTATACCAGTCTATTGGGGTTTTTGTGTCTGAACTGCATGTCCTATAATCCATTGCTGCTCTCTCTGCAGTTCAGTACAATCTCTTCCATTGGCTGTTGCAACTGTGCTCTTAATTGTTTTTCCTCTTCCGACCAATAGGGACACAAGAGAGGCCACTGAATGCACAACTTTGTGTGTGTCAGCTCATATTACATTAACTTAGTCAGTGAAAACAGGAAGAAGGAGGGGGGTGGTGAAAAATTCCCCTTACAACTGTTGGGATTGCGGGTTATGGAGTGAGACACCCGCTACATTACACACACACATATATATATATATATATATATATATATATATATATATATACTTACATACATATATATACACACAGTACATTTATCTTTGCAAGGTTTTGAAGACCAAATTACAAAATAAAGATTTATTGAAAATGGATTCACTGTATCAATATTAGTTAAAAAGGCATACAAGCAAAAAGGGCCAATCTACTTACAAAAAATAATTGTTGAATCAATGATAGTCCTGATTCAATCATCACTGGTCCCTGGTCCATTAAAACTCAGGGAAATTTAACATGAGTATGCTGGTGAATATCTTGGCTTGACCATAACTCTATGCCCTTTTCCATTTTATTTCAAATGCATGAGTGCTATGATTTATTAAAACATGTAAAACACAATGATGAAGGGCATTTCAATTATTTTTTGACACGTGCAATAATTTGATTTTATGTGCTGATTTTTTCCCTATGCTCATTTCCTTAAAGATACGTTCTTGAGTTTACAGCTAGGAGTATCCCCTACCCTTTTGAAGTAATAATAATAATTGTTGAAATCAATTTTTAATTACTATGGGCCAGAGAACAGCAAGAACCCATAAAAGTGTTGAAGGAAATTTAATTAGAGATAAAGTTTTTATGAGAGGTCCTAATGTATTTTACCTCGACTAACCTAACAATAAAGGTAGTAGAAGTTACAATGACATCTGGCACAAAACCACATGTACAAATTATGCAGAGGTAATAAAAGGAAGCTAATTAGCAATGGAAATGATGCTACAACATTTTTGAGACGTGTGAAAATTTGCATACAGATACATAATTACATCATTTGCAGCTGTTGTGTTTTTGTTGTTGTTAAGTCCTTGCATCTTTATTTACAAATATAGATTTTTGTTGCTATACAAATATGTGGTAAATCTTGCATTTGGACCAGTTTTATACTTTACAATTTTTCCAATGTTTGATGACAATATTTGGAAAATACTCGCATGTCAGAATATCTTTTGCATTGAAGCCCTTTGAGAGTTACAGGTCCATGGGCAATCATCCATTTAATTTGCACGATTATGCAGTTTGTGTACTTATACAAGGTTTCTGTTTTTTCACAGGTTTATTTACAGCATAAAAGTCTTAACAAATAACTAAAACAAAGAACAGAAAAGGTTCATTGTTTGAATATCCAGCTATACACTCTCTGGATATACTCAGATTGGCCCAAACATATTAATTGCAAGTGGCTACAGTATATTTCTATTGCTTGTAAAGATTCTTTAAAGTGCATGTAAACCCACACTCATCTTTTTTAAAGTAATGCCATAGTGCTCATCTATATGGATATACATGCCTCCTGCATGTATCCTTACCTTTCAAATATCTCCCCCTTCTTTATTTGGAGCCCTGTAAAATTGTGGATTCAGTGGGCAGGCCTGATGTACGGTGCTCGGTGGGCAGAGTCATGACATCTCCAGACTCTCCGCCCACCTCTACACTCGCGCCTGGCAGGAGTAAAAAGTGTGCACACAGGAGAAGAAGAGCACGCTTATGGCCGCTGTCAATTCATGTGTCACTGTCCAGTGACAGTTGGGCATGATGGTGTGGCGCATTACCGAACACTCTCTCTATGTCTTGTGCAGAGTAAACTGTGTGTAACTCTGCTTCAGTTTATGAATGGAGGGAAGACGCTGTCTTCTCTTCATTCATCTTCAGCGCCAGAAAGGGAGTGGGGAATCTGTGACCTCACTCCCGATCTCTGTCTCAAAGGGGAGATGTCAGGGGTCCGTTTTGACCCCTGACATCTCACCAAAGCCCAGCAATAGAGCTAATAAAAAATAAAACTGCAATGAATATTAAAAAAAAATATTGTAGAAAAAAGATTTAAAAAAAAGTACTGATACAATATGATTGTGAAAAAAAATGAAGATCAAATTAAATTGTAAAAAAAAAAAACACTGTCCACTACCCCACTGACACCGACCACTGACACTGACATCATGAAAACATCTAGTCAAAACACAGGAAAGGCAGCCAATCCTGGGAGAGCTGGAGGGGAGAGGAGGGGAGGGGAGGGTTCGGGGGATGTGAATTGTGAACTTTTTGTGCATGTCTGCAAGCTAGTGCATGAGATATGTAAATAACCTGTCACTCGAAGCATTGGGCCGGAAAGGACTTTGCTTTTAAGCTGCAAGTCTTTTTATTTTCGCTGAACAATAAAATGAGGATTGCTCTGAGCTGGATTAAAGGATCAGTAAAGGAAAAAAAAAAATTCCAAATAGCTTGCTTTACCTTATAGCAGTCCTGCTTTCATGTCCTCCATGTCTGTTTTTGCTTAGAAGTTGCTGTAATCCCTTGCTGAACTCCACACTTCCTGCTTGTCTGGCTCCTTATGAAAAAACTCATGGTAGCTTTTCATTGTGGTCCATGATCAAGAAGATGTGATTACTATGGGCTAGATTCACAAAGACTTACGACGGGCATATCAGTAGATGCACCGTCGTAAGTCCTAATCTCAGCCCGCACAAATTTAAGTGTATGCTCATAATGAGATACGCTTAAATGTTGCTAAGATACGAGCGGCGTAAGGCACTTACACCGTCGTATCTTAGATGGATATTTACACTGGCTGCTAGGTGGCGTTCCCGTTGTAAAATATGCAAATGAGCAAATACGCCGATTCCCGAACATACGCCAGGCCGGCGTATCTGTTTACGTCATTTACGTAAGACTTATGCCCGGCAAAACATTACCCCTGCTATAGTGAGGCGCAGCCAATGTTAAGTATGGACGTCAGGACAGATGTAATTTACATCGTTTGCGTAATTTGATTCACAATGGAGCTGTGCGTTAGTTACGCTCACGTCGCTTCATTGACAATTAGCGACGTGATTTGGAGCATGCGCACTGGGATTCAGTCAGGGCCGGCGCATGCACAGTTCATTTGGCCCGGGGACGTGCTTGATTTAAATACTACACGCCCCCTACACACCGAATTTGAATTCCGCCGGGTCATTTACGCTACGCCTCAACTTTACAGGCAAGTGCTTTGTGAATAAAGCACTTGCCTGAAAAAGTTGCGGCGGCGTAACATAAATGACATACGTTACGCCTGCACAAAGATAAGACGGGCTACGTGAATCTAGCCCTATGTGTCTAAAACTCCTCAGAACCAATCAGATTCATTTTAAAAACAAACGCTGCCCTGTGTTTGTTTGTTTTTGTTCTGTGTGTCTCTGTACACACAGAACAAACTGAAACTAGTCTAAAAACGAAACTAAACTAAACTACAGGCACATTATATGATTGATTTTTATCTATTTTTAATAATTTTTAAAAGGAATCAGTTAACTAGTATGTCTCTATACCCTGTAAACAGTCATTTCAGCAAAAAAAATGTTTTTCCTTTACTACTCCTTTAACTCTGTGTGGCAAGACTGGGCACAGATGCTAGGAAATCTTATTCTCTACATTGTGCCTACCAGGCAATTATACCCCCTTCCTGCTCAAGCCATTTTTCAGCTTTCAGCACTGTTGCACTTTAAATGACAATTGCGCGGTCATGTAACACTGTACCCAAACATTTTTATAATTGTATTCACACAAATAGAGCTTTCTTTTGGTGGTATTTAATCACTCCTGGGTTTTTTATAAAAAAAGAAAATTTAAATACTTTAATTTTTACGCCTTCACTGATGTCCGCTGATGAGGCAGCACTGATGAGGTGGCACTTATGGGCACAAATTAGGTGGCACTGATGAGGAGGCACTAATATGCCACCCTTATGGGCACTGATGGGTGACACTGATATGTGGCATTGATGAGCACTGATAGGCGGCACTAATAGATGGCACTGGTGGGCACTAATAGGCAGCACTGGTGGGCACTGATAGGTGGTACTGATGGGCATTGGGTGGCACTTATGGACAACACTGATGGGCATTAATCAGCAGTGCTGAGCAGCACTGATAGGAGTCACTGATAGCCATAACTGACTGGCATTGCTAATGGGCACTGATTGGCATTTGTGGGAAAGGTGGGCACTGATTGGTGCCACTGGTGGGCACTGATTGGTGCCACTGGTGGGCAATATGGGCACTGATTGGTGACACTTAATTGCTATACTGTAATCAGGGCACTGGTGGTCAGTGCCCTGATTAAATTCTTACATGTCCCCCTGTGTGGAGTTGCCGCTGATCGGCTCTCTTCACCACACACTTTGTCACACTCTAAAGAGCTGCAGACACGGCTTATTGCAGAGATCGGGTCGTGCTGTGTCCTAGCAACACGTGGCCGCGATTGCTGTGCTGTGCAAAAAAGTGGGTGCACGAAAGCAGCCATTCTGGAACGCCATTTTTTTTATACATTGTTACATTTGTTACATTGACATTAAACATTAAAGGCATCAGCCAAGATAGGGAATAGTGTTTCTGTGAATGTTTGATAATAAAAGGCCGAGTACCATCGGGGCCTAGCCTCTTATTTCTTTTTAGCTCTTTAATGGTTTTTGCTACTTCCTCCACTAGGATAGGTTTGTCAAGTTGACTTCTATGGGCATTATGCGGGACAAGAAGATGTCTGCTTCAGTAGGATGTCTCTCCCTCATCTTTCAAAGTATGGATGTCCTTGGATGTCTTGAGGTTACACAAATTCCCAACTCTCTGCGAAACCTGTAGTCTACTGCAATCAGAATTGTTTTGATACCTCCAAATTAAAAACTTCTTCACACCAAATACTAAAACAGGCACTCTTCTGACCCGATTTTGGACTTTGAAATTATGTGTAAGGAAAACCCCCATACTAGAGGATTAATTTCTTCCCTATATTCCCAACTTCTCGTCAATCCCGAATCAGGCAAACCATCCTATACCCAGAAATCAACAAGACCTTGGACCCTTGACACTGCTGACTGGTCCAAGATCTGGCTGGTGACTAAATCATCCTCCCCTAACATTATAGCCCTGGAAACCAATTATAAATTGTTGACCTGCTGGTACCTTGTTCCATCCAGAGTGGCTAAATACATGCCTAATTGCCCTGCTCTTTGTTTTCGGGGCTGTTCGGAGTTGGGCACCCTACATATTTGGTGGACTTGCCGATAGCATTTGGGGGGAAATTTTCGAATTGGCCTCCAGAATGTTTGAATTAAAGCTACAACTTAACCTAACCACTTCATTACTTAATTTGGAACTGGAGTGCTTAACGCACACACCTAATTCAGCTCCTTACACCTGCAAAGCAAATGATAGCAAAAGCAATGGAAATGATTCACACTAAAATGGTGGCTATAGAACGAGATCAGATCATCAAATTTGAAAAATTTGGGCACCCATATGTAAAATACCACTTATCATCAATCTTTGACGAAAATGTTCTCTTGCCATGGCAGATGATTTTTGAATCACCATATTTTATCTTGTGATGGCTTTCGAATTGACCCAGTGGGCTCCTCTTTTTTCTCTTCCCTGCTCTCTTTCTCTCTATGTTTATGTTTCCCCCCATCCCTTTTTATAATTTTGAAGCTCTTGATCTTTTAGAATATAGCTTTCTTCCTCAGGTTACCTATACTAACTTCAGTTGGTTTTCTTGACATTCTAATATAGGTTGTGTTATTATATGGCTCTTTACCAACACTCCTGATTACAATTTTTTTTTCTTTTTATTGCATGCTTTGTACGTCTACAAATCTGTATTGTAACGAGTTTCATTCCCTTTGCCATAATATGTTAAATGAAAAAATATGTTATACCTTTTTGTGAACTCAATAATAAAACCATTTGACAATGTAGCACCCTGCTCCTGTTGACCAGGCGCCCTCATGTAAATGTAGTGGGTTATCTGAACTGTACATAGTTCAGATTTAATGTTATGGCTAAATTAGCTTCTGCTCCAGCATTGGCTGTGTTGTGTGCAATTCCACACTGTCATCGGTAGGTGTCATTGTCACCACAGGCCGGTGTTGGAAGTACAACAGGCTAAGGTGTATTGGGTGTCCCTTCCCCAGAAAAAGCCCAGTTGGAGTGTTTTACCACTGGGCATTCTGGGAGAGGATACTTAAGGGGCAGATACCATTTCTTTCTTGCTCTGACCTCATGGCTTGCCTGGCCTAAGGTATGTGACAACTCTTCTTTTGCTTTGGGGCCTGCTGGCCTGAGGCTATGTTACTGCAGGTAGGCCCAGAAGTCTGTCTGGGGCCTACTGGTTCAGAGGTGGTCCTGTGCTGTCTTGCCTGCGGGAAGAAGCTGAGCAATTGGAAGTTCCAGGGGAGGACCTATCCTGTAGAGCAGGGGTCTCCAAACGATGACCTTCCAGTTATTCAGGAATAGGGATGAGCTTTGCGTTCAAAACGAACGTATGTTCGACTCGAACATCGTCCGTCAAATTTCGAACAAAAACGATCGTTCGCGGCAAATTCGAGTGAAACTAAACGTCCATTTTTAAAACTTTTTTCCCATTGATACTACTATCAATGGAAAAAAAAGTTTTAAAAACGGTTGTTTTTTCAGAAGTCCTGCTCCTGAAAAAACAACCGTTTTTAAGACTTTTTTCCATTGATACATGTTCCCTGGGGCAAGACTCGGGTTCTAAAAGACGTTTTCCAACAATAACTTGAAAATTGGTCTTTAAAATGATCATATTTGAATTCGAACGTTCGAGTCCCATAGACTTCAATGGGGTTCTAAATGTTCGTGCGAACGATCAGACTGTTCGACGGTTCTGGTGCGAACCGAACGCGGGGGTGTTCGGCTCATCCCTATTCAGGAACTACAATTCCCATTATGCCTGTGAATATCAGAGTTTTACAATGCCTCATGGGATGTGTAGTTCTGTAACAGCTGGAGGGCCGTAGTTTGGAGATAGCTGCTGTAGAGGACCAGGTGGAAGGCTGGCATCTCAAGAAGGGCCTGGTGACTCAATTGGAGGATGTACCCTAACCAATCTACCTCACAGTACTGCCGGATGGCTTAAAGGACTTTGGTACTGTGCAGCTGTGTTTCACTTGTCATATACTGATCATATACTGATCACCATATCCTGTGGCAGAGGATTGTTCAACAGTTTAGTACTATCATCGAGTCTGTGGCAGAGATTTTTGTCCATGCATCATTCTGGTTGCTAGGCTGGTGAGAGAGGCCTATCTGGGTGACAGCGAGTGTACTTGTCTCTGGGATCGCAAGTTCCTCAGTGATATGCACAAGTTATCTGAACTTCCCCTAACCCTTCATCCCATTTGAAAGACTAAGAGATTGATGCGCACATTTGTTCTGACATTTGCTAATCATAGACTCGAAGTTTGGGACACGGTGGACTGTGGGGTAACGGTGGGACCCAAAACAACTCAGCAGGTCCTACGGGGGATAGTGCTACAACAAGAAATCTGAAATCGAGACAGAGTGTCTGCTATTTGAATCTCCAGATATTTAGCTTTTAACCATAGGTTGTGATGTAAACATAGAAATACCAAGGGCCAGATTCAGGTAGATGAGAGTATCTTTCCTCTGGAGTAACGCTTCTCATTTACGTTACTCTGAAGACCCTTTCAGCGCAAGTCCTGTAATTCACATAGCAGTTGCGCGTAAACTTGCGCCAGAGTAACGATAATGCGCTGGCGTAACCCGACGCAAGTGAAACTGGGTGTGATCATATGTAAATGATGGGCGGAGCCCAGCGCAGAGGCTTACGTTCAGAAAAAAAAATGCGCATCATCCACGGAGCATGCGCAGTGAGTGCGGCTCCACTCGCCCCCTTGTGCGCATGCTCACAACTTCCGTCGGCACCACTTCCTGGGAAACGTCAGCGCAATGCGTTCCGCTGGGCGCTTAAAAGCGCTGGCGGAAACGCCATTCCGGCGCAAAAGTAGTTCCATTTCCCCCCACCCCAGGGAAGATACTTTTGCCCTGTAATGGCTGCTCCCGCTGCCCCCAAAGAGAGGAGGAACCTAAATTATAATGCCCAGGAGGTCACAGTGATAATATCGGCTATGGAGGCATTTAATGATTTTCTCCATGGTAAAAGTGTTGTTCCAAAGCAGGAAGACCACTCTCTATCTTGCCGGGAGAGAAAGCAGGCCATCCTGGACACCATAGCTGCCAGGGTCAATGTGCTGGGGTACTCCACCCGGAGTGCTTCAGACATTCGAAAAAAAATCAATGACCTGCGGCGCAAGGTGAGGGGCAAGGTGTCCACCATTAGGAGCCATGAGAGGGGCACAGGTGGTGGTCCCCCATGTCCTGTCACCCTGACCGCGGAGGAGGAGGTGGTCGCCCGCTGCCTGGACAGGGAGCAGTTGGAGGGGGTCCCTGGCTATGACTCCGTAGAGGAAGGCTCCAGGACAGGTAAGTGATTTTTACCCCCTTTTTGGTGTGTTGCATGTGGGGGGCGGGGGTGGGTACATGTGCCAAGTGTGTGGGACCACCAACATGTGTCTGCTTTGTGTCATCCACAGATGACGGTGCTGGGCCATCTCGTGCCGGCCAGTCCACCCCAACCCCCCAACGGGATGCTGAAGACGAGGCCCTGGGTGCTGGAGACACCGAGGTGGAGGAGGAGAGTGCCCACACCACTTCAGCAGAGGTGGTTGTGGAGGAGCCTGTCCCTGAACAGGAGTTCATTTTAATGTTGGAGGAGTCCTCCTCCTCTGCAGGGCCCTCTGTGATCCCCTCCCCCATCCTAGGTAGCCCCTCAAGGGCGACTCCATCCCCACGGGGACAACCTTCCTCTGCCCCCAGGAAGGCCACCCGGAAGACCAGGGGGGTGTGTGATTTGGTCGAAGACCAGGTGCTTTTGGACCACGCGAAACAGACCCAGCAAATGGGGGAGATGGCTGGCCACCTAGACAGGGTCGCAGACAGCCTGGGCTCTATGTCACAGCTGCCCAGTCGCGTGCAGGGCGTTTGTGACCAGCCTGGGGGAGGTGCAGGCTGATATCCGGCACTTGACAGCAGCTGTTCGAGACAACACTGCTGCCATTCGGGAAGAGGGGAGGCAGCGGCAACGTGACCAGCGGCATCAGATCACCCGCCAGCTGAGGATGCAGGCCCAAACAAATTTGTATCTGAGCCGTATCGCTGTGGCATTGGAGGGCATGCAGCCAACAGCTCCCAGGAGTGGCCCACCCGTTTGGGATCAGCCTCCTCCTGATGCCCCCCCACCACCACCACCACCCACTCCCTCTTTAAAGTTATCAGGCAGATGAGGAGCCCGAGAGTGCCCCCAAGGAGGAGCCCCCGTCATCCCAGATGAGGGTTTTTTGTTTTTTTGGTTGTTATATATTTTTGTTTATACTCAGGACATGAGTTTATTTATTTTATTTATTATTATTGTTTATACTCAGGACATGAGTTTTTTTTAACCATGTTAATTTTTTTGGTTCTCAGGTTATGAGATTTTATTTTTATTTTTTGATACTGCACACGTTGCAGTGTGAATGGTGTGTGAATGTGAGAGGGTGGCACTCCTGAAAGTAAGGGGTGTCACCCTCGGCCGTGGTGGTGAAGTTAACCCCACGGCTGAATGAATGACGTGTGAAAGGTGTGTGAATGGACAGTGACATCATTGGGGCCTTGATAATATTTTTCGCGGCGTTACTGCTCCCAACTCCTACATGCTGGACTTGGGCTAATCCAATGCGATGTGCATGTGATGTGTGTGATCTAGGGACATCAGTGGTGTACATGCGTGCACTGTCTGTGTTAGTAATGTTTTGGTTTAGTGTCCAAAGATGCCTACATATACTTTCAGGCGAGGACCCTCCTGACTGCTCTTCCATCAGCAGACTGGGTGTCCTCTGGCAGGTGGGGACTGTGTGGGTCGGGGGTCAGGTCATCACGTATGTCAATCTGCAGGCCTTTTTTCAAGAAAGAAAAAAGTAGCAAAGTTATGTAGTATGCAACATGCACCGATGATCTGACACACAAAGGTAGGGGAATACAATAGGGTCCCCCCGGACTTATCCAGGCAGCGGAAACGGACTTCAGGAGCCCAAATGTTTGCTCCACCACTCCACGGGTTTTGATGTGTGCTTCATTGTATTTTCTCTCTCCTCTGGTTTGGGGGTTCCGGAAAGGAGTCATTAGATGGGGTCCCAGTGCATATGCAGAGTCACCTTCCTTCTTTTGTAAGGTAAAAGACAGGAGAATGTTAGTCATGCATGTGCGACTTCTGTTGTGCATCACGGGAGGGGATAGTCATGCCTGACTCCCATGTCACTCACCAACCAGCCAGCTGTCCCCATACATGTTCTGTTCGAATTCTGCTGGGATGGGACTCTGACGGTATATGAAGCTGTCATGGCTGGACCCGGGGTGTTTGGCACGGACGTGCCATATGAGGCGTTGGGCATCGGCTATCACCTGTACGTTGATGGAGTGCCAATGCTTCCGATTGCGGTATATGTGCTCTGTGGCACTGGGGGGCTGTAGGGCCACATGTGTGCAATCAATGGCCCCCACAGTGCGTGGGAATCTGGCAATGCTGTAGAAATCTGTCATTGCCTTCAGCCGCAGCTCCTCAGTGGTGGGTCTGATGAACTGGTTGGACATGCGTCTGAGGATTGCAGGGACAACCTGGTGCACACATCTGCTTATGGAGGACTGTGACATCCCAGCCACCACTCCACTTGTACGCTGGAATGATCCACTGGCAAGGAAATGAAGTGTTGCCAGGACCTTCACCAGTGGCTGCACTGCTTGTGAGCGGTGTGTCTTGCTGGTGATGTCACCCTGCAGGGTTGTGGTTAGTTCAAGTATTGCATCTGGGCTGAATCTGAAGAGGCGATACACCTCCTCATCCCCCATGCCAAAGAGGTTCATACGAGTGCGGTATATCCTCTCACGTGCCCGCCTCCTCCGTAGCGAGGGACCCAGTACTAGTCTTAGGACCACGAGTGCCCCTGGCATGTTGGCACACAGAGGTGTTGTCCTTGCTAGTGTTGTTGTTCAGCTTGCTAGTTTCGTCGGTAACGCTGCTGTAGCTGCTCTCCTGCTGACCTGTGACCGTCTGGAGTAAAGATAAAGCAGCCTTTTGTAGAAATAACTTTGCGCCGGATTTTTATTAAATTTTCGGACGAGATACGCGCGGCGCATGTAGCCAGCGTATGGTGCTAATCCGATCGTGAATTGGGAAAAATCCCTCATTTGCATATTTGCAGGGGAAATCAATAGGCGCGACTGATGCGCCCAGCGAAAATAAGCGCTGACGATACTCTGGCGTCGGAACGTTCCGCCGGTCGCAAATGACCCGTTATTGGGCGCATCTAGTTTGGTGGGTACGGGCACATAGAAAAGACGGCGCATCATCACAGTTACGCGGCGCATATCCAAATACTCCAGCGCAAGTGTTCGTGAATCTGGCCCCAAATGTCTAAGTAATTTAACCACTAATAAAAATGTTGATGATAAGCAATTCACCGCGTACAGCCATTATTATCAATTTGTATGGTGAATTGCTTACCCCAAATTTCTAGCGCCACTATGAAAATAAATAACTCGTACCCACGATCATTTTTCGGCTTGTAAAAAGCAATGTTTTTCAGCCTCTAGAAAAAACAATGTTTTTTCCAACTTCATCATTAAAACGACGTTGCCCACACACGATCATGAAAAAAAAATGCTCTAGCAAAGCGCGGTGACGTACAACACGTACAACGGCACTATGTTGATGAGCATTAGCTCGAAACATGTCGGGTACATAGCTTTTTTACATACCCAACTACCACGCTCTTTTTACATTCATGTGATCACGTGTGCCAGATCTTTTCCAGAGTACTGGCATTTCTCCTTTTTTGTTTTTATTGCTCTGTATTTTACCAGCCTAATAAAGGCTTCCCTTTTCAAACAAACTACACCATGTGGAATTTTTTTGTTTCTTCTATGGATACCCACAAGTGTTGTTCCATCTGAAAGCCTGGAGCCACTCTCTATCTTGGACCTTGGGATCATAAATTTTAATATTAGTGATTTCCTGGGAAGGATCTACCATTCCTCCAACCATCACTCTCCATAGAGCCATCCATCCGAGGAGCTCTCACAAGCTTATCCGACACAGTGCCATTGGCATAGGTGTCCACCTTATGCGGGAAGAGTACCCATTCTCTTAATTCACCAGTCTGGCTGTCCTGTATTCTCATTAAAGTGGATCACACACACCATTTGAATCCCCAGTAACACAGGAGTGTTCTACAGGAGTGTTTCATATGAAGACCTATTTGTACTTATACATTGTTTTTTGAAGGACTTCCTCCATACTTTATAATTCATTGTTTGCACTCTAAGGGTTTCACTATCCCTTTAATTGTTTATCTTTGTATTGTGTTTTTGGTTCACTCATCACAAATTAATCCCACCCATTTGGATGAGATTCATGTAAACTGCTTCACGCAATTTTACATTTTTAAGCGCTGCACTTATTTTTTCTTTACTATAAAGGGGAAGTTCCATGCGGATGACAACACTCTTAGGGCTGCTTTTGCTGATTTTGTGTTTGTGATAGACGATTTGCGCTTTTCTGTCTGTTACAGCGTGATGAATGTGCTTACTCCATTATGAATTATAGTTTTACCAGAACGAGCGATCCCGTCTCATAACTTGCTTCTGAGCATGCGCGGGTTTTTCACGTCGTTAAAGCCCACCTGTGGTGCTTGTATTGGTCCAACACCTTTGCAGCCTGTACACACTCAGCTGCCCCCCCCCCACACACACACACCTGTACACACTCAGCTGCCCCCTAAACGCACACCTGTACACATTCAGCCCCCTCACACACCTGAACACACTCAGCTGCCCCCCACACACACAAAGGTTTAGTAGCCTGTACACACTCAGCTGCCCCCACACACACACACCTGTACACACTCAGTTGCCCCCACACACCCGAACACACTCAGCTGCCCCCCTAAACACACACCTGTACACATTCAGCCCCCCTCCACACACAGTAATGATTGTAGCACACCTGTACACGCTCAGCAGCCCCCCCCCATACACACACACATGAGATGATGTCCTTGGGACAAAACGCATCGGGAGGACCCCACTGTTGCTACTACTTTGCACAAAGCGCTTGTATATCCATCTAAATGTAAGTGTTCTTGCTACATTAAATTTTCAACATTCAACACAGAGTTACGCTATGTGGATATTTTTTTCTTCCATACACATCCAGGATTTTTTTTGGACTATCATGTCCTGTGAGACCATCGGGACCGTCTGTGGTATACTCCACTCCTCTGCCGTTTGGTCACTCTTGCTACAGCCATTGGAGACACATACAGGATTGCCCAGGTTCCATCGTGGTTTTACCACACAAAGCTCTGTTTGACCGATCTGAACGTAGGTTCTCCTAAGTTCAAACTCTCTGGTAAGCCCCTTACTTATCAGTGGTGTTTTCTCTTCATGTTAATTAATTTCAATGCTCCTTTAACTCGAGCACCTCTTTAAAGTTATCACTAGACCTTGGAATTCACCATTATTATTGCTGGACTATTCTATAGTCAGATTTGTATTTTTACACTATTCGTATTTTTCACATATGGACATTTATTTATATATTTATGTATTTATGTGGACATTTTCACTTCACTTTTATTGTCATATTTCTAGATGTTATGTATACTCATGTATTTCTACTGCAATGCAATATTTAACCAATCTTTAACCATGTACAAATTGTATCAGCTTTTCCTTTGTTTATGCTAGTCTGTTATGTGTGATCATTTCTGCAATAAATGTTTTCATTGTATTTATATTTGTCAATTTCATCTGCCTATTTTGCACACCTCATATAAAGTCCCAAACGGCGATACCTTTTTTTTATTGTACTATGTAGGTGTGTCACTGATGACACCAGACCTTTTGTTTTTTATTCATAATGTCTTGTTCTGAATTTTATTTTTGTTTGGAGGTGGACATCTTGGTATAGACAGAACTTTGCATAATTATTCAGACTTTTTTTAGATAATATTTTTCGCTTATTCGGAACACTACTCATAATTTTGTAATTTGTACTGAGATTGCCTTTTTCATTGATTCATACTTTGGTAACATTGTTTTGTTTCCGTTGATTCGTATTTAGAACACATTTCATAATTTTGATTTCAATATTATTTTATTAGTTTATATATAAGTTTACAATAATTTACCCTATACAAAACAGCTATATATATATGGAAACATCTACATATACTTTCAGGGTACCTTCCTTTAATCCCATATCTTGCCTATCTAAAGTAAAAAAAGGTGCCTCTATTAGCTTATAAAACAGATTGGATGTTGTGATTATAGTATAAACAATCCAACATTCCAAGAAAGAAAAAAGTAGGAGGGGAAGGAGCTTAGTAATGAAAACAAAAACATTTATATTCATTCCAACATAGCTAAACAGTGGTAGAATTTCCCATAACCCAATTTAGAAACTCAGATGAATGTCGAAACTTAGACTAAATGGACCCAGTATGAAAAAACTGTTCTTCTCTTCCCATTTCCCACGTCAACAGACCTTCTAGATCTCTAATATAGTCCAATTCAATTGCCCAATTTCTCCGTCGTTGATTTTTAATGTCGCGGAATGACTGCTCTAGTTGCAGTGAGAAAGTGTCTAAACACTTCCTTCTTTTGCTGTCTTTTAAAGATCCTAGAATCATAGTTAAGACAGCCACTCTGGGTTATGCGTGGATAGTTGTATCCACTAGTTTACCATATAATCAAAGATATGTTTCCAAAACTTTCTGAAGCCGATTCACACATCTCCGGGGCAGCCGTGGAGCGCACTGCAGAAGGGTCATGTGCGTCTTTGGATCTGTTTCAGGTCCGAATTCAGCCAAAAATTCTGATCGAATTTGGATTTGAAATGGTGAATGGGGACGCCTGTAACCCTGCTGCGAGCTGCTCCACAGATAGTGTGAACTCAGCCTAATATTTTCTTGCAGTGATCACCAACCACTTTTGACAATTTCTTATGTTTGCCTATGTCATGGGGTTATTTTACTAAAACTCGAGAGTGCAAAATCTGGTGCAGATCTTCATAGAGACCAATCATCTTCCAGTTTTTTTTTTTTGTCAAAGCTTAATTGAACAAACTCAAGTTAGAAGCTGATTGGTTGCCATGCACAGTTGCATCAGATTTTGCACTCTCCGGTTTTAGTAAATCAACCCCATGCTCCCAGTCACCAACTACATCAGGGGAATGTCTCCAGTTTCTGAAAATCTATTGCAACTTGTCACAGTAGTCATCTGTAGTATGTTTCCAATATCCAACCACTCATGTAGTAAGTCCACACTGGTTGTCTACTGGAGCTTGTTTTTAGCCTCTGATGTGTTATTACATGTGCTAAATGTAATGTACAGCCCTTTGGTGCTATCAGCACCATACTTTCAGAACCAGACTTATCAATTATGTTGACCACCACTGATCTAATTACCTAACTTCTGCATGTCTAATTATTGTTCAGTCATTGTTCTTGGGTGTAGCAGAATATACTGCTATACACACAGCTTCTGTGTGTATAACAGCATAATATCTATAGCTGGGCATTTGACTATAAATATGTCAGTTCTTTATTTAACAATCTAAAATAAAGTTTGACAGCTACTATAACTTGCTTAAAATAATTCTAAATATGTTTTACTAAATGAACAGCTGTACAAGATAAACTGAGTTTAAATTATTATACATCTCCTTCAGATGCTATTTATTTATTTATCACTATGGAAAGTCAGAGAGATTCTTCGCTAAACAACTGTGAATTCTTTGCTTTATCTTTTAAATGCCTAACTATCATGGAGCTAGAGTCAGAACTATATATTTTTAGCAATTTATCTAATTTCAGCATTATATCTTGGCCTCATTTACATGGCCATCAAGGACCACACCCACCCAGAAAAAAATATATAAATATACTCTTATACTACCTTACATGGACGTCCAAGGGTCGGGGCAAATGCACCCCCCTCCTGGAATCAGGGATAAGCAAGGTGTCTGCCATGGGCGTGCACATGGGTTGTGCCCAGGCACCCTAATCACCCGAGAAAAGCCGTGCGCTGGAATTCTCTCAATGTACTAGCACTCGGCATTTAAAAATAAATACTTGCGAGTCGCAGCTAAGCCACTTCCCTTGACGTTGTCAAAATGGGCGGAGAATTGGTAACCTTAAAATGATGCCCCCCTGAAAAGGGTTCTGCAGACGCCTATGCTACCTTGAAGTTCAAAGAAACCTGCTGATACTATTAGGCCTCATACACACTTTACATTTGGCCATCTCCCTAGATGCCTTTCCTCTTGAAAGCAGCGATTTGGCAGAAAAAAAAGCTTGATGCATTGTATAACAAGCACTTGGGTGTTAATTAATTTCATTGTCTATTGTTACTCTCTGAGGCTGATGATGTGGCAGGCGGAGAACCCTCTCTAAAATAAGTATTACAAACAGTGAACTCTTGTAAATTCGCTCTTCTTGAACTATGTGATCAAATTAAAGGTATAAGGGAGGAGATTCATTTATTGATACATGACTTCAAAAAGTGCGTGAATGGACTACAGCTTTAGAAGGGAGGATGAGTTTGATGGAGGATAATTTAAAACCGTCAAAACAAGAAATGAAAGTAATCACTAAAAAAGTATATGTATACTTCTAAAATGGAGGCTATGGAGAATAGACTATACAGAAACAATGTGAGAATTGTGGGTCTTCATGAATGAATTGAGAGTTCCAACCCTATATGATTTATTGAAAAGTGGCTTACAGTGATTTTTGGAAGAGAATATTTTTTATATTTTTTTGCAATAGAGAAAGAACATAGAGTGCCCTATAGCGTACCACTGCCAGGGGGGCAGCCTGGGCAATTTTGGGTTAAAATGTTCTTTTAAAAAGACAAGGATACTATACTTCAAACGGCAAGAGAAAAGAGGGATATATTCTATACTGGAATTAGAATCTCAGTGTTTCCAAACCTTTCCCCAGAACTCCAGAAAAAGAGGACTAAGTTTGTCAAGGTTAAAACAAGACTAAGGTTAAATGGCCCTCAAGGTGCTGCCTTATACAATTAATGTTATATAGTGTCCATATGTATTGCTTTCAAAAATTAATATGGATAAAAGAAAAGGGGGGTGAAAATGGGAGCTCTCTGAAAGCACAATCTCTCTCGATCTCAAAAATAGAAAAAACTGATTTTTCTCAACCATTTCAAATCAGTAAACTGTTCAACACCACTCCCGGTGCAAATTTGTGTGGACACCCAAACACTGTTAAAGTCAATGGGAGGCAAACTTTAAAAATCAAAAGTGCTCATTTTATAGGCGTATATGCAAGTTATTGCCATAAAAAGTATTTGGGGACCGGGGTCCTGCCCCAGGGGACATGTAACAATGCAAAAAAAAGTTTTTTCGGGAACAGTGATTTTAATAATGCTTAAAGTGAAACAATAAAAATTAAATATTTCTTTAAATATCGTACCTGGGGGTCTCCTTAGTCTGCCTGTAAAGTAGCACAGCTTTCCCTTGTTTATAACAGTACCACAACAAAATTACATTTCTAAAGGATTTTTTTAATTTAAAACTGCTTGTGGCTGTAATGTATTGTCGAATCCCGGCAATAGAGATAAAAATCATTGAAAAAAATGTCAGGGTTCCCCCTCAAGTTCATTATTAGGCCTGTTGGGTCTGGTATGAATATTAAGCGGAACTCTGTGCCAAAAATAGCAAATAAAATGTTGTGAATGCCCCCCCCCCCCCCAAAATCCATATGTGGGAACCCCACACCAAAAGAGATAAAATGGCATGGCGGTTCCCCAAACACTATTTACTCTGTAGAAAAATTGGGCCTTAGGTGTTGGTGGTGCCAGAACACTGTAAGCCCTCACAGTTACTCTTGTTGGGTGCAGGAGTGGGCCCTGCTGTGAAATATTGTATCAAAAAATGTAATTACATGCCTCTGTTAAACAGGGGCAGACAAATTGGACCTTTGTAACCCTTTTACAGTTACTCTTGTTGGGTGCAGGAACAGGCCCTGCTTTGAAATATTATATTGAAAATATTATATCAAAAATATAGAAATTTGGCCAAGTTAGCATTTAGATGCTGAGCATGTGGATGGGTGGGACCAAATTTATTTTTATGGTTTAGCAACTGGGGTAGGGAAATCAATTGGTGGTGTATTGCTAGCAGACTGGCTTAAAGTACTTAGGACACCTATTGCTGTACCTTCATTCCTTTCAGTGCATGTTTTTGAGAGGACTGGAGGTATAGAAGGGTTGAAGATCCCATATAAGGAGCAGGGAGAAGTCTTTCAAGTGCTGTTGCCAACGGACTGCATGGCAGGTCATCATATGTCTGGTCAAGCATGTGGTACCCAAGCGGCTGCTGTTCTGGCCATGCTTGATTCGCTTCAAACATTGGTTGCAAACAGTAACGGTGTGATCTGCTGCACACGTGTCGAAAGAGGCCCACACCGAGGAACTTTCAAAATTGGCGGGGAGTCAGCAGAACCCTGCGGAGCTCTGTGGTGTGATGCAATAGGGTGGCTGCCCTTAAGCTGCCCCCTAGAGCCCATCCTGCCTCATTGGAGTTGTGCCTCCTCCTCCACATCCTCTCTTCTCTCGGGCACCCAAGTACAGTCAGTGACCTCATCACCCCTCCCTCCTTGGCAGTATGCTGCAGCTGGGGAAACATGACTGTCAGTTTCTTGTCCTTCTGTGGCACCCCCTCTCTAGGCTCACGTTACTCCTTTCCTCAACCTGTGAACCAACATTGGAGCCTTAAAATCGCTGCACATCCTCCAGCAGCATATAACCGATACTGTGGTCGAATATTTCTGGGGAATCCTCCATTCATGATGGTGGGGCAATGGAAGGAGTGACTGTGGACAAGGAGCCGGTGGAATAGGCCGCTATCTTGGTTGGTTGACACATTAAGAGTTCCCTTCACTCAAACTAAGGTGCCAAGCTCAACCCCTAAGAAACAGTCTCACACCAAAATCCCCTCCCCACCAAAATTATTTGGACCAGCGCACAAAGCAAGGTCCATAAAGACATGGATGTGTAAGTTTTGGGTGGAGGAACTTGACTGGTCTGCACAGAGTCTTGACCTCAACCTGACAGAACACCTTTGAGATGAATTAGAGCAGAGATTGTGAGCCAGGCCTTCTCATCCCCATCAGTGCCTGGCCTCACAAATGCGCTTCTGGAAAAATGGTCAAACCTTCACATAGACACACTCCTAAACTTTGTGGACAGTCTTCCTAGAAGAGTTGAAGCTGTTATAGCTGCAAAGGGTGGGCTAACTAATTATTGAACCCTATGGACCAAGCCTGAGCTGCCATCAAAGTTCGTGTGCGTGTAAGGGCAGGCGGCTCAATACTTTTAGTAATATAGTGTATAATGTTTACAATAGTCATCCACCAGTTTATAATTTATCCACACCCAAGTTTGGGAAGAAGTAGAGAGGGGACATTGCTGGAACTAGAAGCAGAGAAGCTGTGCTGTCCCCCGCTCGATGACTAAGGGAAAGGAGGAGAAGGAGCTTTGGGCTATATTCTAACCTAAAGATTGTGGGACATCACTTCTCACAACCGGACCACACTATAGAAGACCTCAATGTTTTAGTTCTTAACCACTTCCCGCCCGGTCAATAGGAGATTGATGGCCGGGAAGTGGTTATGAAATTGTGACTGGACGTTGTCCAACGTCCTGCAGGATTTCATGCCGAGAGCGCCCGTGGGGGCGCGCAGCGCGGCGATCGGTGATGCGGGGTGTCAGTCTGACAACCTGCACCTCCGATCTCGGTAACGATCACAATGTAAACAGGAAGAGCCGTAGATGGCTCTTCCTCACTCGTGTCTGACAGACGCGAGTACAGGAGAGCCGATCGGCGGCTCTCCTGACAGGCGGGATTTGCGCTGATTGTTTATCAGCGCAGCCCCCCCGCGGATGCCCACACTAGACCACCAGGGAATGCCCACACTGGCAGGGCAAAAAACAAAAAAATAAAAATAAATCAGGATAAAAAAAAAAATACATCCCAAGTAAAAAAAAAGAAAGATGCCAGTCAGTGCCCACATATGGGCACTGACTGGCAACAGATACAGCAGTGCCACCCCTCAAAGTCCATCAGTGCCACCCCACAGTGTCCTTTAGTGCCACCCCTCAGTGCCAATCCATGCCCAGTGCCCACCTATCAGTGCCCACCTGTGCCACCCATAAGTACCCATCAGTGCCACCCATAAGTGGCACCCATGAGTGCCATTCTGTGCCGCCTATGAGTGCCCAGTGCTGCCTATGAGTACCTATCAGTGCCGCCTATGAGTGCCCATCAGTGCCACCTATGAGTGCCCATCAGTACCGCATACCAGCGCCGCCTATCAGTGCCCATCAGTGCCACCTCATCGGTGCCCATCAGTACTACCTCATTGGTGTCCATCAGTGCCACCTCATCAGTGCTCATCAGTGCCGCCATATAAGTGCCCGTAATTGAAAGAGAAAACGTACTTATTTACAAAAAAGTTAACAGAAAAAAATAAAAATGTATTTTTTTTCAAAATTGTCGCTCTATTTTTGTTTATAGCGCAAAAAATAAAAACCGCAGAGGTGATCAAATACCACCAAAAGAAAGCTCTATTTGTGGGGAAAAAAGGATGCCAATTTTGTTTGGGTACAGTGTAGCATGACAGCGCAATTGTCATTCAAAGTGCGACAGTGCTGAAAGCTGAAAATTGGCTTGGGTGGGAAGGTGCGTAAGTGCCTGGTATGGAAGTGGTTAATGGAATTTCAGAACTATCCAGGAAAGAACGTTTTTACTAAGAATGATAATTCTTTTTGACATAAAAACGAATGGCCTAAATTTAGATATTGGTTTCCTTACCCATTATACTACAGTTTTATGACCCCCTCTGTGACTAGCATCCCCCCTAAAGTCTATAGCTCTCCCGCTGTCTTATATCACTAACTCTGCTGCTATTTTTATTTAATTTTTTTCTTGTTTTGTTTTAAAATTCTGCTAAAAATGTGTGAATCAATACTGCTTAGGCCTTGGAGAAGGGGACATACCCCGAAAGGTTGTCCTAAAAAATTGTATGTTAGTGCAATTAAAAAAAGTATCACGGACAGTAGGGTTGTCCCGATACCACTTTTTTAGGACCGAGTACAAGTACCAATACTATTTTTCATGTATTCGCCGATAACGAATACCGATACTTTTTTTTAAATGTGTCTCAAAATGCAGCCATGTCCCCCCACATATTGCAGCCATGTCCCCCCACATATATCCAGCCATGTCCCCCCACATATATCCAGCCATATCCCCACCATATATTTCAGCCATGTCCCCCCACATATTGCAGCCATGTCCCCCCACATATATCCAGCCATATCCCCACCATATATTTCAGCCATGTCCCCCCACATATTGCAGCCATGTCCCCCCACATATATCCAGCCATGTCCCCACATATATCCAGCCATGCCCCCCCATATATTACAGCCATGTCCCCCCACATATTGCAGCCATGTCCCCCCACATATATCCAGCCATGTCCCCCCATATATTGCAGCCATGTCCCCACATATATTGCAGCCATGTCCCCCCACATATATCCAGCCATATCCCACCATATATTGCAGCCATTCCCCCCCATATATTGCAGCCATGTCCCCCATACCTAGTATATGATGATGCCGCCGCCGCTGCCGCGTTAATCAGTGTGCGGGGAACATTACAGGCAAATTTAGTTTGAATAGCTGTATTCCCCACCGCGCCGTGTATAGACACTCCCCCTTGCTTGGGATTGGACGGATCTGTCCAATCCCGAGCAAGGTGGAGTGTCTATACACGGCGCAGCTGATTAACGCGGGAGCGGCGGCTTTGCGGTATACCGCGGCGGCGGAGGCGGCGGGGGTGGGGTCAAGTTTTCTATTCAGGCATCGGGGGCATTTTCGGGAGTACAAGTACTCCCGCAAATACTCAGTATCGGTCCTGATACCGATACTGGTATCAGGACAACCCTAACGAACAGTACTCAATTTTCTCCACCCTAAAGATAATAAAGCTGTATTCGACCTGTACATACATAGAGGTCAACAACTTAAAGTGATTATAAAGGCAGAGGGCCAGATTCTCATAGAATTCTGGCGGCGTAGCGTAAAAGAAGCTGGGGTAACCTTACGCGGACGAAAACGACGTACGCGACGACGGGGCGGTGTAAAAGCGATCGGGAATTGGCGTACTAGCCTCATTTGCATATGAAAATGAGAAAACAACGTAAAGGCCACCTAGTGGCCGGAGTTGTCATTACAACTACGATCCGCAAGTGTAATGGTTTTACACTTGTCGGTTGTTGAAGCGTATCTATGCAAAAGTGATGCTAAGCATCACGCGCATAGATACGAGGCAAAAAAAACGGCGATTACGACGGGGTATCTGAGATACTCCGTCGTATCGCCGCTGAGAATCTGGCCCAGAATGTTTTTTTTATCTTAATCCATACGCTGCATTAGGGTAAAAAAATCATCTGTGATCAGCTCCTCCTAAATACTTACCTGAACCCAATCTCAATCTGGCACTGTGCCAGAAAGTAGCAGTCTCTCTTTCTCTTTCTCTCCTCCTGCTATCAGTCAAATATTGTGTGGGGGTGGGACTGAGTCATGCTGACAAGTTTGTTATTTTTTTTTAAAATTGTACCCTGACAATCACTTTAAGATGAGGACAAAGTGGCAAAGGGGTTGGCATGATGTCATCACATACTGTATGTGGGGAAAATAAATAAAAATCATATTTAAGGGTGTGGCCTAGCACCAGAGCAAGATGGCAACATAAAAGGAGAGCTCCGCTGTCCAGAGCTCAAGACTAGCCTCTAATAAGCAGGAGAACTTCAGTACAGAGATGACCGAGAGAAGCCACCCAGTAACAGCTGGACTTATCCACCCAACTCAGCAAGAACAGAACAGTGATGTTCCACATGCAGCATGACAACTTGCAGGACACACCTCAAGCCATGGACCATAGTGCGGTGGCCTACGCTGTCAGTACGGACTGCCCAGCTGTGTCTCACCCAGCTAGCTCTAACACAGGTATGACTGCTGCGCATCCCTTTCCTCTCCTGTGTATGGCTGAACTGGTGGCCATGGACATTAAAAATACACTAACTGCTGCAATCTCAGACTTAAAATCTGAGTTCATAGCTGTTGCTTCCCGCCTGAAGTACCGGTATATAGAATTGGCCGCCATGACACAAGGCGCGGCCATTTAGAAGGTCCAAAGAGCCACAACTGTGCAAGCACAACAGCTTATGGATATGCACAGGTACATGGAGAATCCGGATAATAGGGTCCGCAGGCGCAATCTGCGTATCAGAGGAATACTAGAGTCAGTGGAAGGCCCCCAACTGCAAGCTGCGGTGTGGGCCATCTTTAATACTCTGCTAGGCAGACTGCCATATGCCCCTGTCGAGATGGAACAGTGTCACAGAGTGCTCAGACCTAGAGGCAGAGATACTGATCCAACCAGAGATGCTGTCTACTGCCTGGTTAATTTCATCCAAATGGAGGAAATACTGAAATTAGCACACAACCATGCCCACCTGGAATGTGAAGGACACATTCAGCTGTTTCAAGGCCTCTCTGCCATTATCGTCCAGCACAGGAGGGACTTGTGCCCTTTACGTCAAGCCCTGCGGGAAAGACATATTCCGTATCGGTGGAAGTTCCCCTTCTGTTTACAAGTGACATCTGGAAATCGCACAGCATCGCTGAGATCTACAGCTGTTTTGTGATGCCCTAGTCATTCCGGTTAATCACTGTTCCTGATTGGTATTGGGCTTTCCTGCAACCAGAAGGTCTCAAAGAAGCAGGCAAAGACGTCGAAGAACTTCAGCCACCACTCCACCGAGAAATCTTGGGGACATGGATATGGTTGAAATCCCACGAGTCTCTTCATCGTCCATGCCCTGCAAGACTGATCATTGATCACACAGACGACTGTATGGTAAGCTGAGCCTTAAAGTTCCCTGTCCCTTCCTCCACTCTTTAAAGTACACTAACTGTGGGTATAGACCATGTATCTTTCCCTGTGCTCTGGCATAGAGCTGACTCTGGTTGGGGACTTGTTGAGCTGTGGCAGTGGCATGGGATAGTACACTTGCTTTGATCTCTGACTCCTGCTGTACTGGCATTGGGGACTCGGATAACCCTCCCTTGATTTGAGGGAATGCATGGGGTTACATAGGCATTGTTGCAATCTGACTAAACGACAGAGGTTTATGCCCCAGAGCCTTCTGATAACAAGGAGCAGAGGTAGGTTTGCACTTCTGAGGCTCACATGAACCCTGTGCTAGGCACGTGCATTCGTTTTCGTCCGAATGCATTTTCTTCCGAATTTCAGGTATTTTCATTATCGTTTTAACAAACGAAAATGAACGCACAGAATACGAAAAACGAAAGATTTGACATAAACAAATGCTTTACAAATGTTTTCGTCGGTCGACTGTGCCTAACCTTAACTCTATTAGTCCAAGATTATTCTACATGGTGGGAAAAGATTTTACATTATAGAGAGAAAAGATTCAATATTATGGAGAAGAAAGATTTGACATTATAGAGAGACCAGATTCAACATAGAGAGAAAAGATCGCTGCTGGAATTGGGTGGGGGAAATAAAATAAAAATAATGATGATAATGAATGTTATTGGCTGATTGTAACTAAAGAGGAGGAGCAATAAAATAGCTAGAACTAACTTGACATTTCAACATGAACGACGAAGATTCGACAAAGCATCGAAAAACATAGAATCTGTCATTGAAGGCTTATGGTGTCTGTTGATATTTCTAAGAAAATTTGACGGAGCAGCTAAACTGTACGACGCTGCAATCATACATTTCCGGTCAAATGCTCGCCCCATAGGCTATAGAAAAATGATATTGTTGGTTGACTAGTAATAATAATTAATAAATATAATTATTACTAGTTATACAACATTAGAATTCTACTATAGCTGTAGGCAGAACATTCGACCGGAAAAGTATGATTGCAGCGTCGTACAGTTTCGCTGCTCTGTCGAATCTTCTTCGAACATTCGACAGAAAGTAAGACACCATAAGCCTTCAATGGCAGATTCAACCTTAATTCGTTCGGATTTTCGGACTAATGCAATTTCCAATGAAAAACTCAATAAATAAAAATGAGTTTCGGGAGTAACTAAATAAATAAATTTTCGGATGAAAATGAAAATCCAAAACAAAATATTTCTGTCTACCCCATGCTATGTGCCCAGGCTCCTCTATATTGCCAATGGAGCTTGCCCCTCACAGGAACTTGCTTAAACCAGGGGGGGTGCCTTCTCCCCCTGTCTTGCCACATTGAGACGCCTTGCAGGACTCAAAAGGAGACTACTCGACAATACTAAAGTAGTCTTGCTATCTATCTCTGCTGTATAACACTTCTGAGATACTGACCACTGTCAACACGGCAAATATTCCACTTGCTTAGAAACAGCTGCAGTGATAAGGAAAGTGACTGTACCAATAATAATTCTAATAATTGTAGCTCTGTAATCAGGTTTTTGTTGTGATAAATGATTAGGATTATACATACTATGAAGGGAAGGAGCTCAGCTCACTCAGTTAACTGGGAAACAATATTAATACCGATGTTATGTTACAGTTAATGTTGCACCTCCTAGGCTCTAGATGATAATGGCCCTACACTTCTTCTGGGGTTAGGTTTTTGGGACTTCAGGAGGGTGGAAGAATAAATCTGTTGTTTCATACCTAAGCAACCTTAAAGGTCTTTCTGCAGATAAGGAACCAAAGCACACTACTCTCTTCTATCCTATAGGCGCATGTATAGAGTAGGAGCTGGGAATATCTATGCTAGGGAACGTTCTTACTATATCTACATGAATGTGCAGGATTTTTCACATATTACTACAATATATTGTTTTTCCACTTTACCTGCCAGGGTGACCTGGGCGATAATTCCAGGAAAAAATTGGTGTGTTGGGGCCTTGGCTCCCTGGGCATACATCAGGGTTTGATGTTTCCGGGTGCAGGGGTCTTCACGGACCAGTGTGGCTCGATCAGCAGTGGGCACACATTTGATCCGGTGGTCTGGTGATGTACTTCTATTGATAATTCTAATTGTCCTGTAATCTCTTGCCTTACTGGATGGGGGCGCTGCAGATGGGTTCCTACTCACCTCCTCTAGGTGGGCCTCTTTGGAGTATCTCCATGTTAGCGGGGGCCAGAGGTTCTCCCTTAATGTTAATGTCAATGTTGAATGTTAATGTTGATGTTGATAGCTACTCCTTCAATCTGGGGTCTCTGGACGGTGGACTCTATCTAACTGTTTTAGTGTTAGGTTTTTTCGCCACCTCAAGAAGGCAGGCTCCTCTCTTGAAAAAGCTGGCATAGTGCTCTTTTCACCAAGTACCCCCTACTACCCCCCAATTAGGTAGTTCAGCAGGTCTAGAAGTACCTTTGGTATATCTTACACAAACGCCATATCTGGGGTACCTACTTTTCACGTTAAGTGAGCTAACAGGTTAAGAGTAGGTTCTGCTTCTCCCTTCTCTTTTCACCCTTTCTTACATCTATGCTCAAACCCCCACCCCCTCTATTTCTCCCTTTTTTTTCCTCTCCTTCTCCATCCTGCATTACCCCTCTCCATCTACAACTTGAAGGCAATATTGACACGCACCCACAAACATTGACTATGCCTTCTACTGTACATTCCTCAGATCCTCTATCTCTCAAGGTGTATTCCTTAAATGCCAAAGGCCTTAACATTCCGGGAAAGTGTAGCAGTGTTCTTGATGAAGCTCACCGGCATAGAGCCCAAGTTGTATTCCTGCAAGAAACCCACTTTAAAACAGGCTCTGTTCCCCGCTTATTCAATAGTCACTTTCTGGAGTCACTTCTTGAAAGAAGTCCTCCTGAAACGGACAACTTTTCAGACAGGCCTTTTGATTCTAGAAGGGACTTCAAAGTGGTCTTAGACCCACTTTTTGATACCTCCATGGGTACCTCCTCTTTACCATTCTCTGATTTACGACAAGTGAAACTTCACTTGGCTTCTCTCACACTTCAAGATACTTGGTGCACCCTAAACCCATGAGGGAAAGATTACACGTTCTTCTCCCCCCCCAGCATAATTGTTACCCAAGGTTGGACTACCTCTTCATACCTCAGACGGACCTCACTTACTTCAATGACGTGACAATAGAAACTATGGTGCTTTATGACCATCATCCGATTACCCTGACTTTACAATTCCTCCAGAGGGAAATGTCTACTAAGATCTGGAGAATGAATGCCTCCCTTCTTACCGACCCGGGTGATTTGCTTCCATTAAACAGATGATTGGCGATTACTTCCGCAACAATGACACACCAGATGTGTCCCCCATGATTCAATGGGAGGCACATTAGTGCATTTTATGTGGCAGCTTGCAGGCCATCGCGGCCAAGAAAAAGGAGAACCAAACTTTGGTCCAAACCCTCTCTGAAATTTTTGTTGCAGCTAGAAGCACAGCACAAATGCTCTCTGGCTGCTAAAGTAGCAAATGACTTAGCAGACACACGGGCACTCTTGCTAGAAGAACTGTTCAAAGGGGCACGGAAATTACAGATGTTATCACAGAAACTGTTCTATGAACAAGGCAATAAGCCAGGGAGACTTCTGGCTAGGTTTACACAAAAACACACACTTGCCTCTACTGTCCATCATGTTGTAAATATGTTCGGGGTAACTCATTCTAAGAATGAGGACATTGCCTGCCAGTTTCACTCCTTCTATAGCAAACTGTATGATATCAATTTGATTGAACCTAGACCAATCACGGCAAATTCCCAATCGGAGATGATAAGAGAATTCCTGGACAAATATAGCCCATTGCTACTAACTGCTAGTGACCGGAAGTGACCGGAAGGCTTTAGAAGCCCCGTTGTATTCAGAGGAATGGGAGGAGCCCTTGCAGGGCACGGAACCTAGAAAGACTCTGGGGCCAGACGGCACAGTACTACAAAAGGTCTGCAGAGATTCAAGCCCCAGGTTTCCTTAAGACCTTCAACACGCTAAAAGACACCCCTAACCCCTCCATCAGTCTTTAAGAAGCATACATCTTGGTGATCCCCAAAGAGAGTAAAGATCCCACTGATGTAGCTAATTACAGACCGATCTCCCTTCTGAATGTAGATGTCAAATTATTCTCCAAGATCGTTGCAACCCGATTGACCTATCATGTGCCTGCGTGGGTGGACCTCGACCAAGTTGGCTTTGTCCCTGACAGAGAGGCCAGTGACAATACCATTAAAGCCCTGACCTTACATCACTGACTTACCTCAACCCAACGATAAGGCTTTTTTCTGGCAATGGACACAGAGAAGGCTTTTGATCGAGTGGCCTGGGACTACATGGATGCAGTTCTAGAAGCACTGGGATTGGGAAGCTGCATGCAAGCCTTTATGAAGTCGCTATACGCCAACCCACAAGCTAAAGTTTGGGTCAATGGCCGCTTGTCAGACACCTTATCCATCCATAATGTAACCAGACAGGGGTGCCCCCTTTCTCCCTTACTCTATATTCTTACTCTGGAACCCCTTTTGCGCTGCATATGGGCAAATCCGAACATAAAAGGCATTGTGGTCCACCAACATAAATACAAGATTGCCGCCTTTGCGGATGGCATCCTGCTCTTCCTCTCATCTCCATTACCTAATCTAATGCAGGTCCTAGAACAGTTCCAACATATTTAAAACTTAAAAATCAATTATTCCAAATCTTATGCACTGAACATCTCTCTACCCCTTGAGCTTGTGCACCCCTGTCAGACAAACTTCCCTTCCCATTGGAAAGCAGATGCCAACACCTATCTGGGTATCCAGCTCCCATATAAACTCACAGACCTATATGAAAATAACTTTCTCTCAGAATTTAAACATATACAACAAGACCTAAATAGGTGGGACGTACCTACCGTCTCCTGGTTTGGGCAAGCTGCAATTATCAAAATGTTTGTACATACAGGCTGCAGGACGTTATTTTTTTCATTGTCACCAGTGCAGGGTGGTAGCTCTGGTCAGCATGTGAGGTGCCACAAAAGTGACTTTTTTTTACTGTTGAAAGAACAAAGAAAGATTTACCAAGAAATGTGTTAAAACTGGCATTTCAAAAAAGAAACATGGTACATTGGTAAATGTTATTAGTTGTGTATAGTGATTACTACACAGAATGAGTCTGCTTTGGGAAATAGTAATCACAGTAATCACAAAAATGTTGAATGGCATTGTACATGCTTGACTGAGTATTTGACGATCACACAATTAGCACAAACGTCATTTTAACTGCTTGCCGACCGCCCAGAGTCATATTACTGCGGGACGGTGGCACTGACTCGCGGGAGCACGTAGCTCTACGTCCTCCCTTGTTTGGCCACTAGGGGGCGCGTGCACGCCCCCCGCATGCCCCCGAGTCCCGTGCGCGTACGATCGCCGCCGGGCACCCGCGATTGCTTGTTACAGAGCGGGGAACGGGAGGTATGTGTGTAAACACATACCTCTCGTTCCTGTCAGCGGGGGAAACGCTGATTTTCTGTTCATACAATGTATGACCAGAAGATCAGTGATTTCCCTTAGTAAGGCCACCCCCCCATACAGTTAGAACACAAATAGGAACACGCTTAACCCCTTCCCTGCCCCCTAGTGTTAACCCCTTCACTGCCAATGGCATTTTTATAGTAATCCAATGCATTTTTATAGCATTGATCGCTATAAAAATGCCAATGGTCCCAAAAATGTGTCAAAAGTGTCCGATGTGTCCGCCATAATATCGCCGCCATAAAAAAATGCTGATCGCCGCCATTACTAGTAATAAAAATGTCATAAAACTACCCCCTTTTTTGTAAACGCTATAAATTTTGCGCTAACCAATCAATAAACGCTAATTGCGATTTGTTTTAACAAAAAATATGTAGAAGAATACGAATCGGCCTAAACTGAGAAAAAAAAATGTTTTTTTTATATCTTTTTTGGGGATATTTATTATAGCAAAATGTAAAAAATATTGCATTTTTTTCAAAATAGTCGCTCTATTTTTGTTTATAGCGCAAAAAATAAAAAACGCAGAGATGATCAAATACCACCAAAAGAAAGCTCTATTTGTGGGAAAAAAAGGACTCAATTTTGTTTGGGAGCCACGTCGTATGACCGCGCAATTGTCAGTTAAAGTGACGCAGTGCCGAATCACAAAAAGTGCTCTAGTCTTTGGACAGCAATATGGTCCGGGGCTAAAGTGGTTAAAGTATTCAATGTGTTAGTTAAGACTTGGTGGTCGATGGCAATGGGGTTGATTTTGTTTGTGTTTTTTCCTGTTGCATGTAGTTATTTTGTTTCTATTTCTTTTAAAACACTTTTGTTACACTTTTTTAATGAATGTGTCAGCTGCATCAGTCAAACTGATTAAAGTGGTTCTATGTATTAAGATAAGAAACCTTCTTGGAGCAGATCCAACCCAGCCCCCCTAATTCTTACCTGAGCTCCATCTCAATCCAGCAATGTACATGAGAGCAGTAGCTCTCTCTAGTCTCTCTCTCCTCATTGGCTCATGGGGCTAATCTGCATTTTGTGTGTGAATAGACAATGTCCATTCACAGGAGCATCCCTCAGGAGCTAGCCTACTCGGGTGCCCCCATAGCAAGTGACATGCTATTGGGGGCACTCAGCAGGGGGAGGAGCTAGGACCGCCAGCGAGGGATCAAAAAAAGAAAAGGAACGGGGGTGCTCTGTGCAAAACTATTGCATAGGTATACAGTACACCATATAGTTCTTTTAAATATTGGCAACCTACAAGAATGCTGTCCTAAATTCTTCATACAGTATATGATCAATCTATTGTATCATTAACCTTAAAGGGGAGGTTCACGTAAAAAAAATTAATAATAACCTTGCATTTAGGCTATTAATTTTAATGAGAATCTGCAGTTTTTGTTTAAAAATACTTGTGGTACATACCGTTTTCCATACGTATGTTCACCGCGGCTTCCGGGTATGATGGTCGGGGTTGGGCGTTCCTAATTGATTGACAGCTTCTTGACCGACGCATACAGCGCGTCACGAGTAGCCGAAAGAAGCCGAACGTCGGTGCGCAGGCGCCGTACAGAGCCGCACCGATGTTCGGTTTCTTTCGGCTACTCGTGACGCGCTGTATGCGTCGGTCAGGATGCTGTCAATCAATTAGGAATGCCCAACCCTGACCATCATACCCAGAAGCCGTGGTGAACATACGTATGAAAAACGGTATGTACCGCAAGTATTTTTTAACAAAAACTGACGATTCTCATTAAAATTAATAGCCTAAATGCAAGGTTAAACATTTTTTTTTACGTAAACCTCCCCTTTAAGTAGTATTTTTCTATCCTATAAAAAGCAGCATATCTTTAGCCAAATTTCTGTATTTTGTATTTATGGGCAGACCTTAATCTTTCTCTTCAGGTAATAGTGAAAAAATATATCATGTTTGACTGTAGTTTATTCGCTTGTGAAATGGTCTCTTAGGGGAAACAGAAGTGTGTCTGGAAATTTGTGTCTGAGATTTTAAATTGTAGTCTGTTATAAAATTAGCTCCAGACAGGGTCACAAAGTCTGTAATGAATGAATGAATGAAAACTTATATAGCGCAGCACATGCGAACTGAATCGCCTCTGGGCGCTTGTTGTTCCTGTCTCCTTTGATATCAAAAGAGATGAGTCTTGACCTTTTTCCTGAATGCTAGGTGGTTCTCCTCCAACCGAATACTGATTGGTAAAGCGTTCCAAGTCTGGGAACCTTGGATCGCGAATTTCTATCTCCTTTGGACTTTAGTTGGCTTTCGGAACCTGGAGCAGGTTTTGATTGGTGGATGCAAAATGCGATTGGAATTATGAGCTTTTATTTTTTCGCATAAATAATGGGGGCATTTCTGACACATCTATGCGTAAACAGAGAGCTTTAAAAGCAATTTCTTTACCCAGTGAAGGGCTTCAGAGAAGGTGAGATGGATTCCCAGGGTTTTTTCCCGGTAAAGTTGGCGGCGTATTCTGAACGACTTGCAGACGAGCGATTTGGTACTTGGGGACCGAGGTAAAGGGCATTTGAAATCCAGTCTGGAGTTAACAATTGCTCCCAAAATCTTCTTTGGGGATGAAAGGGGTAAGTCTGCGTAGTAGCGCAGCAGATGGTGAGATCCGCTGATACTGCCCTATTTGTGCGTCCATTGCTAAAGGAGTCAAAAATGACGGCAATATTTGAGCGGGGTGTCCAAAGGTTGTTCCTGCGCTTGGCGTGAAACAGAAGAAGTTCTGTTTTCGCTCCGTTGAAGTAACTCTTTGTATCCAGTCCTCTATCAAAGAGAGGCATGTCCTAGATTGAGGTTATGATCCTTTCTGTTGCAAATGCGGAAATACAGTTGCGTGTCGTCTGCATATGAGTGATAGAGCAGTTTTTGGCTGCTGATAATCTCAAAAAGAGGACGAAGATGCTTTAGTTATGCAAAACATTTGTTTTTAATGTGGATGCTGTAATGCATCATGTCTGACTGCAAACTTTATTTACCTGATTTGTCACTAATTTGAATCTCACTTTTGAAGAATAAAATACAATATATGCAATTGCTCCGGCAATATTTGAGCAATTGTGCATTAAGTGTATCTAACCCCCCAAAAAAATAATATTCAGCAGCTTAGCAGTCCTTAGATGTGACTGCATTAGTATAATTTTTTCAGCTTTTTTTTTTACCTGATGATTCTGACAAAATAACATGTATTTTTTATGGGCCAGATTCTCATATATTTTCGGCGGCGTAGCGTAAGCCATTTACACTACGCCGCCGCTGCGTGCTACAGCAAGTGCTTTATTCTCAAAGCACTTGCTCCGTAGTTTGCGTTGGCGTCTCGTAAATCGCCAAGCGTAAACCCGCGCAATTCAAATGGGGCGGCTTGTATTTAAATTAAGCGCGCCTCCGCGTCGAACGAACTGCGCATGCGCCGGCCGGGGAAAAAGCCCAGTGCGCATGCTCCAGCTCACGTCGGGAAGCGTCGTTGAAACCGACTTCAAAACGACGTGAGCGTCATTTACGCAAGTCCCTATTCGCGAACGAGTTAGTAAAACGACGTAAGCGACGGAAAAAGCAGACGCTGACCCGACGCCATACTTAACATGGCGTCCGACGGGACACGACGGCATCCGACGGGACCTCGTAAGGTTACTCCACAAAGAAGCTGGGGTAACCTTACGCGAACGAAAACGACGTACGCGACGATGGGGCGGCGTAAAAGCGATCGAGAATCGGCGTACTACTTCATTTGCATATGCAAATGAAAAAACAACGTAAAGGCCACCCAGTTGTCATTACACCTACGATCCGAAAGTGTAATGCTTTTACACTTGTCGGATGTAGAAGCGTATCTATGCAAAAGTGATGCTCAGCATCACACGCATAGATACGAGACAAAAAAAAAGGCGATACGACGGGGTATCTGAGATACTCCGTCGTAACGCCTCTGAGAATCTGGCCCTATATGTATTTTCTTGAGTAATTACGTTTTAAATACAGTATAAACTTAAATCATGTCAGTTATCTTAAAGAACCAGTACAACAATACTTATAGTGCAATATGGTAAATTGGTAGATACAGTAACTGTTTTTTTTTTTTTTTTTATAATTGGCAATAGTTAAAGAATAATAAATAACTCACCTAGATGGCTGCATCACCAATCCCAGCTGCAGGTGTCCCCCTCTGCCTATAACAGTGTTTTTCAACTCCAGTCCTCAAGGCACACCAACAGGTCAAGTTTTCAGGATTTCCCTCAGATGAAATGGCTGTGGTGATTACTAAGGCAGTGAAACTGATCAAATCACCTGTGCAAAATAATGGAAAGCCTGAAAACCTGACCTGTTGGTGTGCCTTGAGGACTGGAGTTGAAAAACACTGGCCTATAAGACCATGAACTAAGCAATCAAACACCACTGATCACTCAGCTCTCAGTTCTCAGCCTGCAGAGAGCTGGTGACTGTCAGTCCCCTGCTCTCTACTCTATCCCTTCAGCACTCTCTGTGCTGGACTGTGGAGGGGGCAGGAGTGGCTGGCTTAGGCTCTTAGCAGATTGCTGAGAGGTTGAGCCAACTGTCAACCAGGCTTTACAGGGGGATCCAAACCATATGGTCAGTATCTGCTTTGGCTTAAGCCCACTGTCAGCTGAAAATGGGTCACAGGAGTGCAGAACAAACAGATTCAAAATAAAAACAATGGTTTTCCTTCAGTTCTACCTCCACCTTTCCAAAACTTAACCATCCTTTAGTCCACTTTATTAAACTTTATGATCTGTTCCACAAATTAGAAATGTTTATATCACAGGATTTTATAGAGGGTAATTGATTTTGTTAGTGGAGTAACAGTAGGAAAATACAATTTGTTGTTTGATGTTAACAGCCTAACCTGACCCAGTGAGTTATTTGAATATTTATTGTCCTCTACCTATTTTGTGCAAACACCTATCGAATTCATAGTGCCTGTTGGATACTTTTTTTTTCTTATCTATAGAAGATATGAGACCAGGTTGGTAAGGGCCTTGGGCACATAAAGCTTTAACCACTTGTCCTCTGCCCACCATCAAATGACGACGGGCGGAGGACTCCATTATCCTGACATCACGTCATATGACGTGATGTCCCTTTAAAGCCACGGGCGGGTGCGGGGATCCCGTGCGAGTGCCCGGCGGCAACGATCGCCGCCGGACACACGCGATTGCTCAGTAACTGAGCGGGGACGTGGAGCTCTGTATGTAAACACAGAGCTCCACGTCCTGTCAGGGAGAGAGGAGATCGATTGTGTCCCTTGTACATAGGGACACAATCGGTCACCTCCCCCAGTCACCCCCCCTCCCCCCACAGTTAGAACACTCATAGGACACACATTTAACATCTTCCCCGCCCCCTAGTGGTTAACCCCTTCACTGCCAGTCACATTTATACAGTAATCAATGCATATTTATAGCATTGTTCACTGTATAAATGTAAATGGTTCCAAAAATGTCAGAAAAGTGTCCGAAGTGTCCGCCATAACGTCGCAGTCCCAATAAAAAAATCGCAGATCGCCGCCATTAATAGTAAAAAAAAAAAAAATGCCATAAACTATCCCCTATTTTGTAAACACTATAAATTTTGCGCAAACCAATCGATAAACGCTTATTGCATTGTTTTTTTTTACCAAAAATATGTAGAAGAATACGTATCGGTCTAAACTGAGGAAAAAAATATTTTTTTTATATATTTTTTGGGTTATTTATTATAGCAAAAAGTAAAAAATATTGCATTTTTTTAAAAATTGACGCTCTATTTTTGTTTATAGCACAAAAAATAAAAACCGCAGAGGTGATCAAATACCACCAAAAGAAAGCTCTATTTGTGGGAAAAAAAGGACGCCAATTTTGTTTGGGAGCCACGTCGCACGACCGCGCAATTGTCAGTTAAAGCGACGCAGTGCCGGAAGCTTAAATTTTGTCTGGGCAGGAAGGGGGTGTAGGTGCACAGTAGGCAAGTGGTTAAAGGCATTGGATTTTTCTATGGCTAAGGCAGGCGATATAGAATTGAAGTAATGTTTAAATTGGAGATATGAAAAAAAAAAAGCTTTTTGGTTATGTCAAATTTGTTTTGGAGATCTTGAAAGGAGAATAATTTGCGAGTTACAGGATGTAATAGATGGCAGAGCTGAAAAATGCCCGCCTGAGACCATGGATAGGCTTTCCAGGAATATACGGGTTAAAAATAATGTTTAAGAGAGGCGGACATGGAGAAGAGAGAGACAACCTCTTATTACACTTTTTCCAGATTGATAGAGTAAATAGCATTGGACCTAGACATATGTGTCTGAGCTGAGTTGATGGATGAAGTCAAATTGGCCCAGAGCATTGAACAAGGATGTACAGGGCTAGTAACACTGAGTTCCAACTCTGACCATCTACTCGTTGCAAAGTGTGATGACCAAGAGACGGTCGCTGTAAGATGGGTAGCAGAGAGAAACTGCTGCTCCAGGTGAGTGCACTCAGCGATCAGTGTCCTCTCAGAAGCGTAGGTGCAGGCAATGCATAAAGCGAAGACTGGATAAAGAACTGGACAGCCGCACTTCCACGAAATTCCTAAAAAATGTGCCTTTATTGGTAAAAAATGGAAACAGCACTACAGGTCACAGCAGACAGTGGGGTGAACTTCGGGAGTATAGCCATCATGAGGACATTTATCCTACCCAGAAGAGACAGAGGGCATTCCGCCCATTTACGGAATAAGCCATGTGTTTCCGAAATTAGGGAGGGAAAGTTGGCTTGGTACAGAGTGGAATAAGACGCCATCAAATGTATACCTAGATATTTAAGAGAGGCAGAGAACCAATGGTAGGAGCCACACTGGGGCAGAGGTTCTGTCAGATCTGCAGGGGCAGGCTCAGAGGTGGTTGAAACCACGCCAGCTTAAGCCTGCAATGGTGGTTAGCGACAATGGCACCAACCTCCCCTCTGCCCTGCGACAGGGAAAACTTACCCATGTGCCCTGTTTTACTCATGTCCTGAATTTGGTGGTGCAGCGGTTCTTGGGCAGGTACCCGGGCTTACAGGATGTCCTGAAGCAGGCCAGAAAAGTCTGTGTGCATTTCCGGAGGTCATATAATGCCACTGCTCGGCTGACAGACCTCCAAAGGGAATACAACCTGCCCAAGAACCGCCTAATCTGTGACATGCCCACCAGATGGAACTCTACATTGGCCATGCTGCAGCGGCTGCACACACAGCAGAGGGTCATCAATGAGTACCTGTGCCAATATGGCAGCAGAACTGGGTCAGGGGAGCTTGTTTTTTTTCCCCATGCCAGTGGGCCTTGATCAGGGATCCATGTACTGTGCTGTCACCATTTGAGGAGGCCACGAGGATGGTGAGCAGTGACAGTGCATGCATCAGTGAAACTGACCCTCAACTAAACGCATTTGCTGTTACTTCATGTGTGCTGTTTAATAGCAACTAAACGCATTTGCTGTTACTGAACGTGTGCTTTTTAATAGCAACTAAACACATTTGCTGTTACTGCACGTGTGCTGTTTAATAGCACCTAAACTTACTTTGTGTTACTGCACTTCTGCTGTTTATTAGCACCTAAACGTACGTTTGTTACTGCACTTGTGCTGTTTATTAGCACCTAAACGTACTTGGAGTTTACTGCACTTGTCCTCTCCAGTTTGTACCTAAAGGTACGAGGTGTGTGTACTGATTTTGTCCTGTGCAGGCCATTAAAATGTCTGGAAGGACAACAAAGAGAGGCAGAGAGTCACAAGGGCAAGCAGGCTCTGCTTTTTCCTGCTTTTCGGGAACTGGCCGCGTTGAGCCTCAATATGCAGAGAAATTAGTAGAGTGGATGACCAAGCCGTCCCCATCCTCCTCATCCTCTCTCACCCAGGCTGAGCTTAGTTTGTCTGGCAAAGCAGCTGCCAAGGCGTCCTCTTCCCTCTGCACAATGGCATCACACAATCCTTCCCTAGTCCTTCCATGTCCTCCTGAGGAGTCCCCCGAACTGGTTCAACACAGTGCTGGGTACATGCTGCATGAAGATGCGCAGCGTTTTGAAAGCTCCGATGATGGAACACAGATAGAGGAAGGCATTGATGTGAGCCCAGAGAGAGGGGGTGCCCAAGAGGGACAGCAGTCTGGCAGTGATGTTCCCCCAGCTCGAGCATACTGCCAGGTTTTCGACAGTGATGAGGAGGGAGGGGATGATGAGGTCACTGACTCTACGTGGGTGCCTGATAGGAGAGAGGAGGAGGAAGAGGAGGAGGAGGACGAGGCACAGGCACATCTCCAAAGAGGCAGGATGCCCTCCAGGGGCCAGCTTAAGGGCAGCACACCAACAGCATTACATCGCAGAGCTACGCCTGTGCAGGGTGCTGCTATGTCTCAACGTTACTGCAAAAGTTCTTTGGTGTCGGCCTTTTTTGAGACATGTGCATCAGATCGCACTGTTGCTATTTGCAACATATGTCTCAAGCGTATCTCACATGGCCAAAACATCACCCGCTTGGGCACCACATGCTTGACCAGACATATGTCGACCTGCCATGCATACCAGAAAGACCCATACCAAAGAACAAAGCGAAACTCCCGTTGCCCCTTATCAGCTGGAACCTCCAACCCCACTAGACCCTCAGTCCTCTCTGAAGCCTGCACTGATAGGACTAAAGGTGTAGAAATAGGTGTGTCACAACCTAGTAGTACATACGGGCAATCTACTGATAGTACCAGACAAATTTCCCTGCCCCAGCTGCTGCATCGCTAAAAGAAGTACTCTCCCAGCCATCCACATGCCCAGCGGTTGAATGCTAGCTTAGCGAAATTGATAGCACTTCAACTGCTACTTTTCAGTTGGTAGATTCTACCCCCTTCCGTGAGTTTGTGGAATGTGCGGTACCTCAGTGGCAAGTACCTAAACGCCACTTTTTCTCACGGAAGGCGATTCCGGCTCTCTACCAGCATGTGGAAGGCAATGTCCATGCCTCGCAGGACAGGGCGGTCAGTGGTAAGGTGCATCTTACCGCTGACTCATGGTCCAGCAGGCATGGACAGGGATGTTACCTCTCTTTCACGGCGCATTGGGTGACTCTGCTGGCAGCTGGGAAGGACGCAGGCCAAGGTACAGTAGTGTTGGAGGTTGTTCCACCACCACACCTCCAAAACACTACTACTGGTTGCGACACACCTCTCTCCTCCACCCCCTCCTCTTCTTCTTCCTCTGTGGCCTCTTCCTGTGCTGATGTCCCCTCGGAACCAGCCATGCTCCGTAGGCGTACGAGGGGCTACACAGGAATGCAGGCCAAGAGATGCCATGCGGTGCTAGAGCTGGTGTGATTGGGAGACAGGAGCCACACTGGGGCAGAGGTTCTGTCAGCTCTGCAGGGGCAGGCTCAGAGGTGGTTGAAACCACTCCAGCTTAAGCCTGCAATGGTGGTTAGCGACAATGGCACCAACCTCCTCTCTGCCCTGCGACAGGGAAAACTTACCAATGTGCCCTGTTTTGCTCATGTCCTGAATTTGGTGGTGCAGCGGTTCTTGGGCAGGTACCCAGGCTTACAGGATGTCCTGAAGCAGGCCAGGAAAGTCTGTGTGCATTTCCAGAGGTCATATAATGCCACTGCTCGGCTGACAGAACTCCAAAGGGAATACAACCTGCCCAAAAACCGCCTAATCTGTGACATGCCCACCAGATGGAACTCTACATTGGCCATGCTGCAGCGGCTGCACACACAGCAGAGTGTCATCAATGAGTACCTGTGCCAATATGGCAGCAGAACTGGGTCAGGGGAGCTTGTTTTTTTCCCCATGCCAGTGGGCCTTAATCAGGGATCCATGTACTGTCCTGTCACCATTTGAGGTGGCCACGAGGATGGTGAGCAGTGACAGTGCATGCATCAGTGAGACTGTCCCTCTTATTCACATGTTGGAACATAGGCTACGTGGAATAATGGACAGGTATTCCCGCACCATGTAAACCATCTTCTGCTCCCTCTGCGACGGCAAGATAAGCTCTGCAACCTTACTCTTGTAACGTGGATCAAGGAGAGTTGCCAGCCAGTAATGATCCCTCTCCTTGATACCACGAACACGAGGATCCTTACGCAGGCTTTGCAGGATCAGGGAGGCCGTGCAGCGTAGGTTTGCTGATGGAATTCGGGGCACAGTCCTCTGGGTCACTGAGGACGACAGGATCCATGGTCACCTCATCCCAGCCACGTAAAAGTCAATGTGTTCCTTAGGACTGTAAGTGATTCCTTGAAGACTGCTGCTGATGCTGAGTGCTAGGCTCCACCTCCATGCTGCTGATACAATCATCCTCCTCCTCCTCCTCCTCTTCCTGTGTGCTACGTGGGCAATTACAGTATCTGTCAGGGGTTGCAGTGTTGTGCCTAAGGCCTCGTACACACGATCGGACATATCCGATGAAAACGGTCCGCGGACCATTTCCATCGGATATGTCCGATCGGGAGTTTGATCCGATGGCGTGTACACACCATCGGATCAAATTCCCCGCCGCCGGACGGCGCGGTGACGTGGCGGTGACGCGGCGGTGACGTTGACGGCGGCGGTGGGGGACGACATGTCTGCTGGTAAGTGTACTAACCAGCAGACATGTCGGGCGGACAGATTCCCACCGGATAGATTTCAAAGCATGCTTTGAAATCTGTCGGGTGGAGAAATCTGTCCGCTAGCCCATACACACGAGCGGAGATGTCTGCTGAAACGGTCCATCGGACCGTTTTCAGCGGACATATCCCCTCGTGTGTACGAGGCCTAAGGCCCAATTTTTCTGCCCCTGTTTAACAGGGGCATCTAATAACAATTTTTCAATGCAATACTTTGCATGTGGCTCTTTTTGCGCTCCAATTACAGTATCTGTGAGGGGGTTGCAGTGTTGTGTTGTGCCTAATAGTGATGAGCGGAATACGCAATATTCGATTTCGCGATATTTCGCGAATATATAGAAGAATATTCGCGAATATTCGTTAATATCGAATATTTGTGATATTTTATCAAAAAAAAAATTGTGAAATTTCGCTAGTGCGAATGCGAAATTGATGGCGAAATTCTCGTCAACGCGCGAAAACGGATATCATTTCCTGGATCACTAAACTAATAGGCACTAAACACTAACTCTACTTACACAAACTTATATGACTAAACTAAAGCTAATTTTTTTTTTTTTTTTATACACAAAACACAGAAGAGCAGAGAACGTATTCGCGAATATTCGTTAATATCGAATATTCGTGATATTTTATCAAAAATTTTTTTTCTAAATTTCGCTAGTGCGAATGCGAAACTGATTGCGAAATTCTCGTCAACACGCGAAAACGGAGATCATTTCCTGGATTACTAAACTAATAGGCACTAACTCTACTTACACAAACTTATATGACTAAACTAAAGCTATTTTTTTTTTTATACACAAAACACAGAAGGGCAGAGAACGCATTCGCGAATATTCGTAATACGCATGCTCAGAGGCAAGTTATGAGACGGAGCTTCAATGGAACAGAGTGCCGGCGAACGTGGTGTAAGTCACCACGCTTTGCTAGAGCATTTTGGAAAAACGATGGTGTGTATGCAACGTCGTTTTGGAAAATTAAGTTTGAAAAACGTTGTTTTGTTTCATCACTTGAAACGTCGTTTTTTTTTTCATCACAAAAAGTGATCGTGTGTACACGGCATCAGGCCCAATTTTTCTGCCCCTGTTTAACAGGTGCGTCTAATACCAATTTTTGATGCAATACTTTGCATGTGGCTCTTTGTTGCACTCCAATTACAGTATCTGTGAGGGGTTGCAGTGTTGTACCTAAGGCCAAACTTTTCTGCACATATTTAACAGGGGCGTCTAATAACAATTTTTGTGGCTCTTTTTTGCACTTCAATTACAGTATGACATGGTTCAGATTCTACTTAACAAACCTACAGTCCTTTTCTTGTTTGCAGCGCCTGTATACTGCTGTTCAAAGTATATAGGGCCAAAGGGTCTTGTCAGGGCCGATCCTCGCTATAGGCTCACTATGCAAGCCGCTTAGGGCCCCGCAAAGCTGCAAAGGGTCCCCCAAATTACTAGAGGCCCCATCTGGTGAGAAGTCATTTTTGCCCCCGCTTCTAAGCTCGCTGGCTGAGTCATTTACGACAGCAGAACACCCCCTCCCCCCGCTTCTCAACTTTCTTTAATGTGACATGTCACTGTCGCCAGCGCCCCCCGCTTCTCATTTTTAATGTGCCGTGTCATTTTTCTTAGGGCCCCAGGGAGGTCAGGATTGGCACTGGGTCTTGTAATGACCTGGGGGGAGTGGTGGCGGGGAAACTCATGCTATTTTTTTCAATGATGTGTATCCATATTGCAGGGACCAAACATTACATTAAAGGCGCAAGCAGTATTAAATTAATTTTTTCCTTTAGTAATCTCATGTTGTGCAGGGACACTTCTAAACATGTGCCACTACTATAGACACCCAGCAGGTACGATATTTAAAGGAATTTTTCATTTTTTTTTCACTTTAAGCATCATTAAAATCGCTGCTCCATTAAAAACAACCGTTTTTAAAACCTTTTTTTCCATTGATACATGTTCCTTGGGGCAAGACCCGGGTTCTCAAAGATGTTTTCCAACGATAACTTGAATATTGGGCTTTTGAATTCGAACATTCGAGTCCCATAGACTTCAATGGGGTTCTAAATGTTCGCGCGAACGGGTGGTCTGTTCGAACGTTCTGGTGTGAACCGAATGCGGGGGTGTTCGGCTCATCCCTAGTTGTCACCTGCACGTCTGCCTGAGACAAAGCCTACCTGATCGTTAAGAATAAGGCTAGGTATTATAGAGGAAAGTCTGTTAGCTATGATTTTGTAAAGATTTTATAATCCGAATTGAGTAAAGCTATGAGCCTGTAGTTATCTGGTAATGATGGGGGTTTGCCAGGTTTAGGGAGAACTGTAATGTGGGCATGTAAAAATTGAGGGTGAGGGGTAATGCTCTTCTGTAGAGAAGTAAAAAGGTTTATTAAATATGGGCTCAGAATTGGGAGAAAGGTTTTGTAATAAAGATAGGGTAAGCCATCTGGACCCGGTGACTTTTGTAAAGGCAACTCTTTAACAACTTCAGCTATTTCTTCGGGCGTGATAGCAGTGTTAAGGGAAGCTGTTTGGGATGATGACAGTTTGGGCAATTTCAAAGGGCCACAAAAGGAGTCAAAATCATCTTGGGAGAATAGGTTCCTGGGGTCTGTGTTTAGACAATTATATAGCTTAGTATAAAATGTCCCAAAGACTTAGGACATCATCTGCGGGCAGTGAGTTGGGGTTCCATCAGCCTGGGTGAGAAATTCTGGGTAAAAGTGAAACAGCGGTTTGAGCTTATTTACTAGCATCCTTTGAGGTTTGTTAGCAAATTCATAGAATTTCTGTTTAGCCCGAATAAGGATCTGGAACATTTGTACATATCAAGAGATTTCAACCGTTCACGTAAAGAGGTGACTGTGCGCAGACATAGCACCGTAGGGGAGGCCAGTAGCAAATCTTCTGCTTTACGTAGCTGGGATAGAATATCGAGTCTCTGAGCTGCAGAATCCCTTTATAATCCCTTTTTAAGCGGGAGCCACCTGAGATACATATGCCTCTAATGTATGCTTTATGGGCCTCCCATAGGGTGGACACATCCGCCACAGAGTTGTCATTCATTTGGAAGAATTTGGTTAGATTTTGAGACAATTGAGTCTCAGTGATAGGGTTGCGGAGGAGAGAGTCCAATAGGTCAATTTTAGAGCCCAGTATTTCATAGCAATTTGGGCTAGATTATCTGGGAACAGGAGGTCTGCCTTCTTAATCCTGTGTTGTGACTGAAACTAATTGGACATGATGTCTGGTCATTTGAAATGAATGTTGATGGTACTAATGCTGGTACTGATGCTCTTTCCAGTGTTAACAGAGATAGAGATGTAATGTGATACAGTGATGAAAGAGCAGGGATGTAAAAAAAAGAAAAAACAATGCTTGTTGACTGTGGAGATGGAATCAGTGTTAACATTTGGCAGCAGGGGTAAAGCAACTTCAACTGGCCCAACTTGTTCTAGTGTATCATTTTTCCTCCAGGGTAAGTACTTTCTGTATGTTTTTTCTACTAACCTTGGGAATGACATTGTAAAATATTATTTCTCCTCCTGCTGAATGACTGACCACTGTATTAGCCCACGAGAGGATGGGATCATGCTTTATGTTATTAGAAGTATTCGTGTCTGTACTTGTACAGGAGCAGAGGGAAAATCAGGACACTTGGCAGAACATTTTGAATAAGGAAACTTAGGGGCCCAAATGGCAGGAACCCGATCACAAAAGAAGTCTCTGTAAAGCCTGTACCTATACCACTGATTATTCCATTATGATTACAGCAACCAAGATTGTCCACATTAAATACTGTGAAGAGTTACTGTATACAGCTAACAGAGAAATTAGTCAGGCATATCCTCTTGAACTATCGAAACCCTAACACAAAGAACCATAAATCATTTCACTGAACAAAATTGATTATTTCAGATCGTCTAGCAAATATACCAATGTGACAAAAGAATTCGTATTTTTTAAGCCACACATGCATAATAGGTATAAGGAACTTAAATAAGACGCATCAATTTCTGTTCTGAAATATTATTTTTAGATATGTGCATTCCCGTTCGTACGAATGTCATTTTCGTACGAAAATGTTCATTTTCGTACCCGCGGGATAATGTGTACATACGAAAATATTAAAGCACCAAAATACGAAAACGACGGGATAACGGATTAGCCGCATAACGAACGACCGCAATTACGAACGATCCGACGGGAAAAAACGACAAAACGAAAATGGCAAAATAACGAAAATTAAATCTGTATCAAGAGGTTTGCATTGTGTATTTTGTTTGAATTCGTTTTGTGTTCGTTTTCAGTTGTATGTTCATTGTTCAATGACATCTATAACAAAAGAATTTCATTATGTATATTGAATGAATTCCTTTTTCTTTTTTCTGTGTATTCAAAATACTGAAGGCAATTTTTTTGTTATAGGTGTCATATCAACATACGAAAATAACAAAAGAAACGTGTTCAAATGCAAATCTTTTGTTTATGTTTTTTTTAATGGCCAGAGAGTTAGGCTGGCCATACATGATACAATTTTCTGTGTAATTTTCTTTAGATTTACCTTCAACTATGTAGTGCAAGGGCCTGCCTGATTGCATATAATTGAAAGTGTTGTTTAGTTTGACCTCATATATGTTTTTTGGTAAATCTAAAAGAAAATTGTACAAGAAAATTGAACATGTATGGCCAGCCTCAGTGACTGAAAGCAGCTTCTCTTTTGTGCAGAATAGTGAGTACACTTGTACAGTAAAGCCTAATAAACTTTTCTGTGGATTTTCATCTGAAGGGACATCAGTTGGCCAGACTTCTGAACCCAAAAATGGTTTTCTGATGCAGTTTAAAAACGAACAAATTTTCTGAGAACGATCGGAAAACGATCGTTTTTATGTTTGTTGTTAAAATAGTCTGACCAAGTGTATGGGGCTTAACAATAGTATTGTTAAGCCCCATACACTTGGTCAGACTATTTTAACAACACACATAAAAACGATCGTTTTCCGATCGTTCTCAGAAAATTCGTTCGTTTTTAAACTGCATCAGAAAACCATTTTTGGGTTCAGAAGTCTGGCCAACTGATGTCCCTTCAGATGAAAATCCACAGAAAAGTTTATTAGGCTTTACTGTACAAGTGTACTCACTACTCTGCACAAAAGAGAAGCTGCTTTCAGTCACTGAGGCTGGCCATACATGTTCAATTTTCTTGTACAATTTTCTTTTAGATTTACCAAAAAACATATATGAGGTCAAACTAAACAACACTTTCAATTGTATGCAATCAGGCAGGCCCTTGCACTACATAGTTGAAGGTAAATCTAAAGAAAATTGCACAGAAAATTGTATCATGTATGGCCAGCCTAACTCTCTGGCCATTCAAAAAAACATAAACAAAAGATTTGCATTTGAACCTGTTTCTTTTGTTATTTTCGTATGTTGATATGACACCTATAACAGAAAAGGGAATTCATTCAATATACATAATGAAATTCTTTTGTTATAGATGTCATTGAACAATGAACATACAACTGACACTAACAAAAGAAAAGCATTCAAGATACACAGAATGCAAATTGACGAAAATTCACGATAATTATTGTCTAACAAGAAACGAACATGAATTAAACAGAATAACGAATCATCCCGCATGTACGAAAATAAAACGGTAACGGAAATACGAAACGATCGTAATACGAAAAAATCACGTCGTACGACAAACGAACGGGAACGAACGGGAAAACGGGTGTCTTACGAAAAACGAACGGAAACGAACAGACGGGACCATACGAAACGGAACAAAAAAAAACGAATTTTTTTTCTGTGCACATGTCTAATTATTTTACTCTGGAACAGATTTTCTCTTGTATCTTCAAATGACAGGGTCAGACTCTGTTATAGTTTATTCTGAGGGCATATGTAAGGGCAAAGACTACATTTACCAGAATTCTGTTTGTCTCTTTCCTATTCCATCAAGCTTTCCCAATGGAAATTGTGAAATAAAGTGAAAAGCAAAAAACATAATAGCCTTGTTTCAGATTAGTAATGGAAACTCAGTGGTGCAAAGAAAATGTTAAAATAGCACAAACTTTGACAAGGAAACATGTTCCCTTTGTGTAATGTTCTAGGACATCAGCAGTAAGCCATTTTGTATCATAAAATTGCTATTATGCTATCTTTATTTCTGCAGTTTTATGTTGTATGAATCAATGAAATTGTAAATTTTATGAACAACACAGAATGTTCCAGTTATACATCGAGTTATGAGAAGGAGGAAACAACACACAAAAAATGCCTTTATAATGAGGTTTAAAAGTATAATTGCATTTTATTACTTTGCTTATAAAATAATATTAAAGCTGATCAAATGACAACAAACTTTAGTAAAATAGATTATGTTACTTAATTAAAAAGAACATATTTAAGTAGGAGTTACTGCTCATAGACATATATTATAAAATGCAGAGTGCAAACAGGGTGCATAGATACAAAATCGACATGACTTTTTTATGTTTACTGTTTACCAGTAGTTTAAGCAATTGCTCAGGAAAAACTGCAACAACATTTTCATATTTACTCATATTTATTTTCAGTGCACAATTGAGAAACCACCGGTATATAATATACTATAGTATTAATAATAATAGAGATACTTTGGCATATTTGACCTAAAGGGAAATTGAATTAGGGGAAGAAAAAGATAATATCAAATACCACCATGGAGAGCCCTGATAGATATTTTGAGCTAGGTGATTCATACAGGAGATCTAAATAAGAGTAACAGTAACATCATATTCATGAAAAACTGCCTCCATAAAAAGAGGATGGAAAGAAAAATCCAACGTTTACAGTCAGTCAGTGTTTGGAATGTAGTCAGTGTCCTTAGGTCATGAATATGCTTCTGTCTCCTTTCTTCTCTCATTCTTTCCTTTTCCTCCTTGCCTTTTCCTCTCCCCCTCCCTTTCTCCCCTTTTCCTCACCTTTAATACCACCAAAAGAAGAGCTTTCTTTTGGTAGTATTTGATCACCTCTGCAGGTTTTTTTGTTTTTGCGCTATAAACAGAAAAAGAACGACAGTTTTGAAAAATGTTAACTTTCTGCTATAATACATATCCAAAATAAACAAATATATATATATAAAAAAAATGTATTCATCAGTTAATGAAAAAAAAAAAAAGGACACAAAGTGGGTGTGGAAAGCACTGCTCACCCCTAAAATAGTAGATAATAGGAAGGGCTCCCCCATTGTGGTTTTAAGGCAGCGAAGTAATTGAAGGGTTGGTAAAATATAAGAATTTAAATTGATTGAAAAAAAGACAATGCAAAAAGTAGAAGATATTTATTAGTACATGGAAGTCATAAAACATAGAAAATATAAAAAACTCTGGTACTCTATACAAGGTCAAGTTATATACATACAGAGGGATAAGCACCAAAGGAATGACATAAAAGAACATGAATGGTATACAAAAAATGTCAAACATAATCCTGACACGTTTCAACCCGCTTGTGGGGTCTTCTTCAGAGGAATAGGGTGATAGCTGTAACAAAGGATAAAGAGTGAAGATATATGGTTGCTGCAATATAATGCAGAGCAAATGTCTATTGGCATAATTGTTTTATATGTAAAAATACCTACTTGGTGTATGTAGACATGGTTGTATATGAACCAGAGATAAAGACTAAAAAGAAAAGGGTATGTTTCTCGAATGGACCCCAAGAGTGATCCTCTACATGGCAGGCAGAGCACCAAAAGAGCCCCAAGGCGCGATGTCTCTGGGCGGCTTGCAGTAGCTCATGGTAGGTGGAAAAAGGAATGCTGAATGATTCCGGACTGGCGAGGGAAAGGTACCCCGGCGAGACAGTAGGCACTAAGACATCTATCAAAAAATTATAAAATGTACAGTATCAAGTAGTATGTAGAGGATAACTGAGTTAGGTCAGGTTAAAGTGCATGCACATTCTCCATTGTATAACCACAGGGGGTCAGAGAGAGGGAGAGGGAGGGTATGGGCAAATGGTTGGTAGGGTTGAAATAAATGGTATAGGGGGTCAACAAGCATGTAGCATAACACATGTAAAAAAATAAATAAAAATTAAACCAGGATGGAAAGGGTGGATGGGGGAAGGGAGTGTGAGGGAAGTGCAAGGGAGGAAAAGGTACATGTGTATCCGCTTGGCTGAAGTAAAGACAGCTATGTATAGGTAAATTGATTGGGAAATACCTCTGATAATGAGTGGGTTTGGATCTTGAAACAGCCCTAGGCTGACAGCAAGAGCCTATGCCTACAGAGGAAAGCATTTATGGAAAAGTTGCAGTGGAATGGTAAAAAATCACATCAAAATCAAAGTGCCCAAAAAGGGTAACCCTCTTACCTCATATTGTAATGATCCGATCTGCAGTCGTGGACAGGAGTCACAGACTGACTCCATGTGTCCCTGGAGAATATATATAAAGGTGCATGCTAAATGCCTGGACCAATGGGGGTCTTGCATGATTAATTGTCTCCGCCCTGGACACCCTTCCCTCTACAGCAGAGCCAATCAGATCCAGGCCGCAATAGCGGCCATTCCCCCTGTGAGCTCCTCGGCGTTGGTGGAGGACACGACGGGTGACATCACGGACACAAAGGGAATGCGACAGCGGTCAGGGTTTTTTTTTCTCCACCGACGTGCTTTTTTTATTTCTCACATCCACACAGCTTTCCTCTGGCCCACTGGTAAGTGTAGAGCCTCCAAACAATGTCTTCCGAACTTCCACTCCAGAGAATGCCATTATTCATACACATGGTCAGGAATAACACTCAAGCATCACATTGCAACAAGACAGAAAAAACACCCCCCTAATAGTGAAGATCAGTATTAAAAGGAACAATTTATTATGTCAATGAACTTACAAATGTAGACAAACAGTGCTTGTAATATATAGATGTCCTGGCTCCCTCCTACCTGTTTCATTACATATGACTTCACCGGGGGCCCTAAGAGAAATATGTGAGCTATTAAAGCTCACATATGCAATCAAAGAATGCATTTGGAAAAAAATGTGTGTTACCGGCGCCAAGATGATATCAATATTCTTATTAAGTCTTGCTGCAATACAAAGTGCAACCTTGAAGGTTGGATTTAGATTTGTGTATTTGTGAAGTGAATTGCGCTAACTTATATTGTTATAAACATTTTACCACAACTGGTCCTGTGAACTTGTTACTCAAAAAAAACAAAAAAGTATGTACATGTGTCTATGGTTGTTAGTTAATGTGCAAACAAACAATCAACAAATAATGTGCAATAAATACTAATACAGTGCCCTGTGCCAAACTATAATGTGTGGATTTCTCAATCCATCAAAAAACTGTGAAATAAATCCCCAATATTTTAAAATATACTGCTATTACAATCCACAGATTGAATGTGCTCCAAGAAAGCAAGAAAATATATATTATATACGAAAAAAATATATAGGTGCTAAAAAAGTCCTTAATAGATATTTCTTGCAATGATGCCCAGCTGAGTTTCCACCTTCACCGCAAATAGTGTCTACACCATCACCGGATAAAATGGCCACTCACCAGATGGACCCAGAAATCTGCCTTTGGTTCATATGGATAACCACTCCCTCTCTCAGGTTTATCAGCAGTCACTCCCAATGCTTTGGCTGTAGTCTCGTTTTATATCCGCTCATGTAACATATAAAAGACTATCATGGTGTAGTAAATCAAATAATTTATTATGATTAAAACATATAGTTATTCCACTCACATATAAAAGTGCCTAGGAGCCGGTACTGAGCTAATCCAGCCGTAAATAGGAGTATGCAAATGTACGAGTGTGTCCTGGTCCGCATGTGTGATGCCTCACTTTGTCGCTTGCGTTCCCAGCCTCGTTATACTCAGTCTGGACATGACGAGCTGGCAATGGTCCCGCAGCCTCTATGCATTTCGCAACTTAATGCGTCATCAGGAAGCTTCCTTCCCTGGGATGGTGCGGTCAGCCCAGATGGCCCAGCACCCTCCTGCTCATCTGTGGATGACACAAAACATTCACAGGTTGGAGGATCCACACACTTGCCACATATTACCCTTTCACCCCCTCCCCCACACATGCTACACACCTGATAGGGAAAAAAATCTTACCTGGCATCACGCCTTCATGACTTGAGTCGTAGCCGGGAAGGCCCTCCACCTGTTGTCTATGAAAGGTCTGGGCCACTGCACGCTCCTCCGCTGTCAGCCTAACAGGGCATGGTGGGCCCCCTCCTGTGGCCCTGGCATGGGCTACCATTTTGGCCAGCTTCTTTCTGACCAGACGCCGGAGATCATTGATCTTCTTTTCAATCCCCGACCGTGTCTGGGTCTCCCCCCCCCCCGATGCATTCACCTCGTCAGTAATGTTCTGCAAGATATCACGCCTCCTGGCCGGGGTGGTGTTGGCACTCTCCGGGCCGTGGAGGAAACGCCCATATTGGGAAATGGCCCGGGCAAGAATTTGTTTCTCCCCCAAAGTAAAAATTTCTGTTTCAATGTTTTTATTGAAATTTTAAAAGGGGTACATATGTTAGATGAGCAAACAAATCTAAATCCGGTCCATATCTGAGATTCAAATACTACCGCAAGGTGAATTGCCCTAACATGGCAGGGCTAGCCCAAATTCGGCTCAAGGGCCATCGACTTGTGTACTATCCGCTCTCAGGGAGCTACTAGATAACAATAAACAACGTTTACATCAGCAAATCATCTAAACCAAATATAACCTCCAGGAGTAAGGGAAAAGGAGAGAGAAGAAAGAGATAAAGGGGAAAGGAATAGAAGAAAAAGGAGGGGGGAAAGGGGAGGAGTGGTGCACTCCTGCTCCGTAGGGAACCTCGGTCTTATCTCATGTTCAGTACGCGTTCATGAGATAAGTGATCCATGGGTCCCATACCTTATGAAACATGGCAACTTTATCATTTAAAATAGCCGACAGCCTTTCGTTTACCATTATCCAGGATAATTTGGACTTCAAAAGGTGGAAGGGGACAGAGGAGGACCTCCATGACCTTGCTATGGAAATTCTGTCTGCCGTAAAAATAAAGGCAATCAATTTCTTCAATTGTTTAGATGTACCCTCCACCGGACGTCCCAGCAGTGCCTGCAGGGGCGATTTGGTAAGGTTTACCTGAGTTAAAGAGTATATTAAGTTGTACGTGCGTATCCAAAATCGCCTCACCTTTTGGCACATCCACCAAACATGGTACATTGTACCATCTGTGGCGCAACCCTTGAAGCACCGCGGGGACGCTCCGGGCACAAAAGTCGCCACTTTTGCTGGGACCATATACCATCTCATCATAACCTTATAATTAGCCTCGATCAACGAGGTGTTAATGTAGGACTTGGAGGCATGTAGTAACAATTTGTGCCACTCAGCAATGTCTAGTGTAATACCAGCATCTTGTTCCCATTTTTGCATATAGGCCATCTTGTGAATGCTAGGGGGCAGCATATTATACAGCAAGGAGATAAGGTCAGAGTGTTTCTCAATAGTCCTGCAAAGTTGCTCCATAGGCATGAAGGAAGAGAGATCAGAGGTGCTATTCAGAGACGCCAAAAAATGAGCTATTTGAGCATAACAGAAGGATTCCAAGTCCGGAAGACCATACCTCTCTTGCAGGGCCAATTTTGACAAAGCTCCCTTATGATCACAGAGATCAGCTATTCTCAGTAGGCCCTTATTGATCCACCATGAAAAATTCCAGGGACGGAGACCCGGGGGGAACAGGGGATTATAGAACAGGAATGCCATTGGCATATGTGGTGACTTAAACCCATGGGCGGAGGCTAGGCGATCCCAAAGGCTCAGGGAGAGAGACAGTGACGGGCATAACACAGAAGGTCTGTCCCTGTCTTTCAGCCACATAAGATGTTTGATCTCTCTATTCGGGATCGAGGATGACTCTATTCCCATCCAGAGTGGTCTTGATCGGGAGGTATGGAATCTAATCAGGTGAGCCAGTTGGGCAGAGTGGTAGTATTTAAGGAGGTCGGGCATTCCCAGGCCTCCACCCGATTTAGGGGTATATAAAGTTTTCCTGTTCACCCTAGGCTTTTTATGGTCCCATATATATCAGGCAGCACAGTGGTGCATTGAGTAGCACTTTCGCCTAGCAGCAAAAGGGTCGCTGGTTCGAATCCCGACCACTACACCATCTGCCTGGAGTTTGCATGTTCTCCCTGTGTCTGTGTGGGTTTCCTCCGGGTACTCCGGTTTCCTCCCACACCCCAAAGACATGCTGGTAGGTAAATTGAATCTCGTCCAAATTGGCCCAGTATATATGTATATATGTATATATGTGTGTGTATGACTGTGTGTCCCTAGCGTGTCAAGATCCTACGGGGTAAAAATGACCGCACCAGCCAAGCAGACACTGGCTGGAAAAAGCGCCCAGAGGCGATTCAGTTCGCATGCGTTGCGCTATACAAGACATTCATTCATTCATAAATAGTCAATAAGTTTAGTCTGAAAATTCTTCAGGTCTTTGCGTACTATTGGTATTGGGAGAGTCCTGAAAAGGTAAAGTACCTTGGGCAGTATAGTCATTTTGACCAAAGACAACCTACCGAACCATGACGGGGGTTTGTTCGACCACCTCCGAAGGTCTTCCAACAACTTACGGAACAAGGGGGGATAGTTCTTCTCATACAACGTAAGGAGAGTAGGAGTTAGAAATATGCCAAAATAAGGCAGAGCCTCGTCTTGCCAGTGGAAAGAAAAGGATTCTCGAAGAGCCCGAACTATGTGGGGTGGTAAGGATATATTGAGAGCCTGTGATTTAGATTGGTTTACTTGTAGACCCGTAAACAGTGCAAAGTCTCTCAACACTATATTAAGGATGGGTAATGAGGTGACTCGGGAGGAGAGGAGCAGCAGGATGTCATCGGCGAATAACGCACATTTATGCTCCTGTCCCCTGCAGCCAACCCCTAGTATGTCTGGGTGTGACCTCATTTTAATTGCCAAAGGTTCCAATGCCAAAATAAATAACAGGGGAGATAGTAGGCAGCCTTGACGAGTACCCCGTCTTATGTTAATATCGCTAGACTTATATCCTTTAACTGTCAAATTAGCTGCAGGGTCACTATAGATCATGCGAAGCGTTTTTAAGAAGTGTAAGCCAAACCCATATCTCTCCAGTATAAAGAAAAGATACTCCCAGGACAAGGAGTCAAAGGCTTTGTGTAGATCTAGCGACAACAGCAAAGCCCCCCTTCGGCCTCCCCGTCCCACCCCGAATTCAGCGCAGATATAATATCGATGATCCTCCTAGTCTGATCTGAAGCCTGTCTGTGAGGCACAAACCCCACCTGGTCAGGGTGGACATATTGTGATAGGAATGAATTCATGCGGGTGGCCAAGACTTTAGTTAGCAGTTTGAGATCCACATTTATTAGCGATATCGGACGATAATTATTGCAGTCGCTATGATCCTTATTAGGTTTGGGGATGACATGTATAAATGCTCTATTTTCGTGGGGCGGGAGAGGGGAACCCTTAAGCAAGTTATTGAAAAAGGCGCAGAGGTGAGGAGCCAAAACAGCCGCATACTTGCGGTAATAGTGGCCAGTAAACCCATCTGGGCCAGGTGATTTAGACGGGTTCAGGGACTTAATGGCCGCTAAAATTTCCTCTATTGAAAACTCTGCCTCCATCAGATCCACATGGTCTTTGGATAGGGTGGGAAGAGATATGTCGCGTAAAAAATCCTCAGCCTGGGCTTTGTCAAAATCCTTAGGGGGTTTATATAATTTGGAGTAAAATATGGAAAATTCTCGGACTATCAATTGGGGGTTGTGGGTGATCTGGCCGTCCATTAGTCTCAGCTTGGGGAGGGCAGGGTTAAAAGGTCTGGGGGTCAATTTTCTCGCTAACAGTGTGTTTGGCTTGTCTCCCAGGGTATAGAATCTATGACGCGCCCATCTAAGGTATTTCTCTGCCTTCGTTGTGAGACTCAGGTTTAAAGCCGTGCGTGCCACATCTATTTGGTTTCTAAAATCAAGGTAAGGGTTGTTCCTCTGTTCCTTAGTGAGGCGACGCAACTCTCCCTCCTGCTGACGTATCGTTTGTTCACGCTCTCGTTTAGCCCTCGAAGCAAGTCTTATCAGTTCGCCGCGAATGGTGACTTTGTGAGCCACCCATAACGTCGCCGGGGAGGAAGCCGATAACGAGTTATCTGTGAAGAACTGTTGTATGAATTTCTCGATATCTTTCTCTAATATAGGGTCGTTCAGTAATGACTCGTTTAGTCGCCACGACGATGGGCCAGATTTGGTCCAGAGCCCAGTCAAGACTACTTGGACTGAAGAGTGGTCAGACCATGACATAGGAAAAAATTTTGAAGACGATACAAACGGCAGCAGGGGGGAGAGCGTAAACAGATGGTCTATTCGCGAGTACGACCGGACGGAGGAATAATACGTATAGTCCCTATCAGATGGATGAGCGTCTCTACATACATCAATTAGATCGTAGCTATGTAGGAGGTGAGCCATCGCACTACTCTGCCTAGAGGCATGTTTCAGGAATGGTTTCCCAGGATCGGACTTATCAAGGATCCGATCCAGAGAAGCATTGCTGTCCCCGCCAAAAATTACATGCCCAGTCACATGAGGCATTATGGTTTCCAGCATTGTGCGGAAAAAGGACAATTGTCCTGTATTAGGGGCATAATATGAGAGGAAGGTAACCTCATTGCCGTTGACCTTCCCCGCCACCATAACGTACCTGCCCTCCTTATCCCTAATCACAGTCGTAGGTGTGAAGGGAACCTTCTTGGCGAAACATATGGCTACCCCCTTCTTTTTATCTAGTCCGTTAGACAGGTAAACTGACGGGTATTTCGCATTTAAGTAGTTCAGGGCCAAGGATCTGGAAAAGCGGGTCTCCTGTAAGAGAAGAACGTCTATCCCCATTCTATGGTATTGTTGGAAAGCCTTTGTGCTCTTAGCGGGTGAGTTAAAACCCTGTACATTATGTGTTAATATGGAATATTGCATGAGGGGTCTGTTAGCCATGATGGTTCGGTCTGTTGTACTCACGGTTTAGGAGCTTCAGGTGTCCACCTCCGGAGGACCCCGGAAGATGCGAATATGGTCCATCTAGGCAGGAGGATGCACCCAGAAAGGGATGAGCTAAGGAAGGAAAAGAAAGGGTCAGGTCAGAAGAAACGAGAAAATGCATCAAAATGTATCAAAAAGGAGAAAGTGTAACAAAACAATAAAAAAATAAAAAAATAAAAAACGCGCCTCAAAATCAGCGCGTCAGCAGGAGAATAAACTCCCATTAACCAGTGTGAAGTTACCTCCGCTCAAAAAGGGGGGATAAGTTCACCAATAGTGGCATGCATTTCCACCTCGGCCTGGCCCATTCGCGAAATGAGACAGACAGGTAGGATCAGCTCACCCAACCACACAATTGTAGTAAGAGGTATATAGCACTTATTCGGGGTCAAAGACCACCCAAGTGGAAACAGTCTCGGAAACATAGCACAAACATATCTAAGTGTCCCTCCGGCCTCAGGCTCGGGTCCAGAGCAGTAGGGACCGATCTCAGGAACCTGTCAGGAGGGGAAAGAGGAACGGAAAAAGGGAAAAAAGAAAAACCAAACACGTAGTAGTTGGCATAACTCAAGTGTTCATGGGGGATCTTCTGGTTCTGGAACGGCCTTGTTGTGACCAGAGAGGAGAGACAGGTCTGTTCTCCATTTCAGTGACGCCCCGGGGGGTCTGTTGATCTGTGGAAATCAGATCCAGTGTTTGGAGCAGTTCTTCTCCCGATTGGAATTAGTTGAAGGAATATGACTTTCCCTTATACGAAAACGACAGCTTAAACGGGAATGACCAATGGTATTTTATGCGATGATTGATAAGATGACTCAAAAGGTGTTTGAGGGTTCTTCTCTTCTGGATTGTTACTTGAGAAATGTCCGCAAAGACCTGGACCGGGTGTCCCATGACGACAATGTCTCCCCGTTGTCTGGCTTCCATCATCACCTTCTCCTTTATCCTATAGAAATGAGGCTTAACTATGATATCTCAAGGCAAACCGTCTGGCCTGGGGGCCGCCAGGGCACGATGTACTCTGTCAAGTTCTAATTGATGAGATGAGATGTCCGGAATCAACTGGGTCATCAGGTTATGAACAGCCTCCTCCACATCCACCACGGTCTCTGGAAGTCCCCGTACCCGGAAATTGTATCTCCGAGATCTGTTCTCAAGGTCCTCGATTTTTGCGTTGGCCTGGTCCAATTGATCTTGTAGGGACATAATCATCCTGGAGTTCTGATTTACACGTTTGACCGTACCATCAGGAAAAATCAAGCAAGAAAACAAACAAACAAAAAACTATCAACCAAAAAGTCTCACAAGCAGTCACCAAAAATCACTTTCAAATATCTTCTAACAAACACTAGATCACACAGTCCACAAATATCACAAAGACGAATCACAACGCAACTAACAACAGAACAAAAGCACCTTGCTGTATAGGGAGGGATACAAAGGGACGTACTTTTGCAAAGGAAGTGCGTTTCTGTCTGTCTATTTATGCTGTCTGCGCAGTTCACTATTTTGCCCTAGTCCACTTCCAATTTCACTGATTGCGCCGTTCCTGAGTTGTGAGCATGCGCACAGAGGTGCTGACCATGGTCTGCTTCAAGCGCGCATGCGCGAGCCGGCCGGCCCTTCATTTGCATGGGGTCACGGCTCATTTCAATGTAACACGCATACGTCCTTCCCAATTTGTATTACTTCGCCTTGCGCCTCAGAAATAACGTTGCGCAGGCGCAAATTTCTGCGTAAAACCGACGAGAATAGGGTGATTGCGCCGCTACATTGCGCCAGTCTAACGTTAAAGGCGGTGTGCTACGCCGGTCCAATAATGCGCAGATGTACGCGAATCTGGCCTGCTGTGTGTTGTAGGTCCACAAAAGTAATTAGGAGAAAAGTACAGGTATTTTTCTGTAATTGCATGCCATGGTCTTTGAATAAATAAAACGCGATGCAAAACTTGCATGGACTGCAAAGATGTACTATTGTTTTTTTGCTATGACATACACTTCAATGTTATTGTTTCTAGCATTAACTTTAAATTATATTTGGCTATAGGTCAGGAGCAGTATATTTGCTTGTTACATGTAATTTATGTTTCAGCTCTTATTGGGTGCAATTATGTTGTTCTGCTAGGATTGATTGAAATGGCATATGTTGTTTATCAAGGATTATTAACCTGCAATGTCTTGTATACAGATAGGCTCATAGATAGATAATAATGCACAACAGACAAATAAAACATTTGAAAGCACATCATTTGTTTGTTGCTGGCAAACAAAAATCTTCCAGTAAAAATATGAGAACATTTGTTCTCCGTTCCATTCATGAGATATCAAGACGCATACTGTCTGTTGCAGTCCACTCTATACAATACATAATGACTCCTTTACTCCTGTTATAGCTTTTACCAAGAGCCAGAGCAATGACTTAAGATTTCACCTGCTGAAAAATTTGACATTAAAGAGACCTAGGAAATACAGTGATGCTCTGTGAGAATCTTGGAATGGGTATACTTTACAGCACCAATAACTGTAAAAACAATAGAATGTACAGCATGGTCAGTGTCAAGAGCTGTAGGTATTGGTACTTTCAGCATTATGACATACACCTTTTTTTTTCATTTGTTACACAGTTAAAAAAAAAATTCAAGCAATAGTTTAATAGAAAACATTTTCCGAAATATATTACTTTATCTATCAAATACAGAATCTGATATGTATCAGGTGAAATAAAAGTTGGCACTGTTTGTAAAGTATTGCACATCTAGAATGTTGTGGACAAAATATGATCCTAATACATCATCTCCTACTGTGCAACAAAATATACATATTTAAACAGGCGAGAAATGTGCCAACAATGAAATATTAAGCCATTTGTGAAATCTCTCCCCTGCAATTGTGGAAATATGTAGAATGTTCTGAATTTAACCTATAACCCTCAACTTAGTAAGTCATTTATCTAGTGTGCAAACTCCACTTTAACATCTAAAGAAGAGAAAATGTATTTATTAGTTGTGTTTTATGATACCTAAAAAAAAAAGTCATCTCACAGCTGGTTTTTATGAGATCTAAAACAGGAAAACTGACACGTTTTACAGAGAGGAGAGATTGCAGTGAAATGCATCCATGAGTCTCACTTCACTTGCTATAATACTTTTTAGTTTAATGCTTGCAAAGAAAAGAATCACTTTAGGGTACACATGATGTTGAAAGATGTTACAAATTATAATTGAATCAAGCTGGGGAACTACTTCTGAACTTACAAAATGTTCTTTCCTCCTGACATTGTTTGAATTTTCATATGTGCCACCCACAGTCTAGGCTTTCAACACTGTCAAAAAATAATACAAATGCCAAAAGTAAGTCTATAGAATTAATTGGCATAGACTTTTTCACTGATATAAACAAGGCACTGCATTTTATATGGAACAGTTAAAAAAAGATGACCATATTAACCCAGACTGTTTTTCTTAGAACCTCTGAATTAAGGAATTTATCATTTATACTGTACAAATATTATAACGCATACAGTGCAAAACCATAAAACGCAGTAATCTCACTACTGGCTCGGATTTTGAGGATAAACCATTAATGGCAAATAGAACTCCCTTGTTGTCCGTATGGACCAGTATTCTCTTGTTTTCAAAGAATTCTCTCCAGATCACTACAGAGACTATGACTGGGAACTATTCCAGGAGGACCAAGTTTTGCAAAATTTCCTCCTGCAACCATTCCTTATGCCACGCACTGGCACACCAGTGCCCATTCAAGAACGCTCCGAAACCCGCAGACCCGGCTGCGTCTGTGAAGAATTCCACTTGGCTATTAACCACAAAATCCTGCTGCCATACTGTGGAGCTGTTAAAATCGCTTAGGAAAGTATTCCATACCCTAAGGTCCTCCTTCACCCCTCTTGATAGCCGTACATGAGCCCGCGGGCTCGTAAGGCCTCCAATGGCCAAGGAAAATCTACGAGAGAAAACCCTAGCCATAGGAATAACCCTGGCAGCAAAAGCAAATAGCCCCAGAAGCGACTGGGCTTCCTTCAACAAGACTTTTCTTCTGGATAAGAATGAATTTTTCTTCTGGTAACCTGAATTCCATACGTACCGAATCAATGATTATCCCAAGGAATTCAATTGACGTGGAGGGAAGAGAGGTCTTTTCATGTGCCAAAGGAACACCAAAGTCCTCACAGATACCATAAAATGCTTGGAGGGCCTCGAAACATTCCGAGGATCCGCCCGTACCAGAAATTAAAAAATCATCCAGGTAATGCAGTAGAGCCCCATGGGGAAACTTTTGGGATACGAGCCAGTGAAAAAAGGTTGAAAAGGCCTCAAAGTAAAAGCACGATAAGGAAAACCCCATGGGCATACATTTATCGAAAAAAAATTGCCCCAAGAAATGAAAGCCCAAGGAGTTGAAACCTTGGGGGTGGACTGGCAATAACCGAAAAGCCGCCTTGATGTCGGCCTTGGCCAGTAAGGCACCTTGACCCATTCGTCTCAGGATGACCAAGGCTTCATCAAAAGAAGAATAAACTACTGGGGCTGTGATATCTGAAACCTTGTCATTCAGTGAGGATTTAGGGGGATAAGAAAGATGGTGTATCATCCTGAAAGAACCCGCCTCTTTCTTTGGGACTATCCCCAGCGGGGACAAGCGAAAATTCAGGAAAGGGGGGCATGGAAAGGGCTCCAGCTCCTTGGATATTTTTTTACTTATCACATTCATATGGATATCAACTGAAACTACATTTTTTACCATCACACAGCCTGGGCCTTGAAAGGCCGGGACTAAAAAAACGTCCTTGAAACCATCAATTAGCAGAGCCGACTATCCTTGCTGACTGGCTGAAAGGAGGATGCGGCTGATTTGCGAAAGCACCTGCTGGCTGCATGAGCACCACAGAGGGCAGTAAAGACAGCAGGTCCAAAAATTCGCCCCTCCAAGTTTTTTCTTTTGTTGCCTTAGGCAAATGAAAGCCCAATGGGGACAGGACGCATGGAAGGGGCTCCCTAAAGCAAGACTCACCCACTGTTAATGCTGACGGCCTTATAGGCAAGGAAGGATTAACAGTATTAGAGGCACTAGAGCCTCTCACAGCAACTGCTCTTTTTGTGTCCTGTAACGCGGGGGCACTTGCCTCCTGCCAAATAGGACCAACATCATCCAAATAATGTGTGTTATCAATTGAAAATAAATCACTATTGCCATCTTGCAGCATGTAATCAGCACCAGAAAATTGTGCCCTCTGGCATTCTGCATTACTCTGTAAATGAATGCACTGTTCTGCACCAATAGATTGTGCACCTGACAATTCACCATAATTCCTCACATTACCTGCACCGGACCCCCGTGCACTCTGAGTATTGTCAGCACCACTAGCATGTGCCCCTTGAAATTTCTGTAACATATTAGACAATGAACCAACCAATACTGACAGTTGTGAAACATCAGAAATAGATTTCTCACCAATAGGGGACACTGGCTGCTCGCTCGGCTCCATAGGTGTAAGGTGAGTAGCGCTGTCCCTCTTTTCTTCAGACCTGTTAACTGAGGAGAAGGAGCTGCTCTCTGACCCTTTTTCTTTCTGCCTGGCTGCTGCCTAGTTGCGCTTCCCACCGCAGCTGCGCCTTTTTTCTGCACAGGAGGAGTGAGTGTAGGCTGTACTGAGGCGTTCCCTTCCTCCAGACAGCGGCACAGCCAATCCTCACCTCCACTGCTCTCTGCCCTCTCCATCAGCTGGCACAGCAAGGCTTCCCTACTGCTGACAGCGCGGCGCTCCAGCGCGGAGGAGACCGCCGCGCTGGAGCCTTTATATAAACTTCCTCCGCGCGGGCTAACTCCCGCTCGATTCAGCCAATTAGCTGCTTCCTCTGACCGCCAGTCACACGCTGTTGCCGCCCAGAAGGGGCGGATACCTGGGGATAGAAAACAAATCAGGAGAACCGTACGATTTGTACTTTCTCCTTTGAGCCAGCCCATGTTGGTCCAGCATATTGCTGGGACCTTTCATGGGATTTTGATTGTTTATTGATTGGTTTGCGCAAAAGTTATAGCGTTTACAAAATAGGGGATAGTTTTGTGGCATTTTTCTTAATATTTTTTTTTTTACTAGTAATGGCGGTGATCAGCAATTTTTATTGGTATTGCGACCTTATGGTGGACACTTCGGACATTTTTGACACATTTTTGGGACCATTGGCATTTTTATAGCGATCAGTGCTATAAAAATGCATTGATTACTTAAAAAATGCCACTGGCAGGGAAGGGGTTAACACTAGTGGGCGAGGAAGGGGTTAAATATGTTGCCTGGGTGTGTTATAACTAAAGGGGGGGTGGACTGACTAGGGGAAATGACTGATCGCTGTTCATACATTGTATGAACAGACAGTCAGGCATTTCTCCCCCTGACAGGACCTCGCGCGCCCCTATTGGCTGCTCAGCGAGGTGACGTATAGCTACGTGATCTCGCCCAGCAAAGCCGACCTGCCGCCATATAACTGCGGCGGCTGGTCGGCAAGCAGTTAAAGCTTACCTTATTCTGGGTGATTTCTGGGAGGGCACAGGGAATTGCCATTGAAGTGTAGACATTGCATAATTATTTTATAGCTGGTCCTCGACATAATGGATGAATAAAGTGGTATACGGTGAAAGGGATTTGTGGACCAATAAGACTACAGTTCTTCTTTTTTGTGAGTCCCATTATAAGTGTTGGGCCAAGAAACACTTCTTGAACTATGAGGGGTCTCCACTGGAATGGATGAGCATAAACCGATCTGTGTTTTTTTGGGGGCACAAACATTGGGCACAAACATTGCATTGGTCCACAATTGAATAAAAAAAAATATTCTGTGAAATATAAATTTGAAAAAAGAATGGGCGTAACATTTGGGGATTGTGCCTGAATGCCTGGCTGTGCTGTGAATAAGGCATTGTAGGTACTGCCAATTTGAAGGTAGCCATACAGGATTTTCTTTTTTGAAAAAAGCCTTATCCTTCTTTACCTGAACGTAAACTCTCATCACGAAACATGTTGGATGGAGCTGAAAGCAGTGACGTCATGCCAGCAATGGATTCTGGGTTGTGTAGTTTTTAAGCCAATTTTTTGCTTTGCATTTTGTAAGCGTCTCTAACTTATTTTAATAAAGCCTACCTGCTGGATTTACACTACAGGATGTGTTATTTTGGAATTTTTACATGTGTGATATCTGGATCCTGTGGTTGTTCCATGGATCCATATGGAGAAACTGCTCTAAGAGGAAAGACCATCTCACAGGCTGCTGAGCCTGGGTGAAGATTTGGCCTTAATTAATCTTAGTGGCTTATGTGACACCCCACTCCTTGTTCTTGTACTTAGGCTTTCATCCAGGTGTTCTGCACGGCTGGTGCTCACACTGCTGGTGGTTTCCTGCTGCTCCTCAGAACTCCCCATTCTTTTTGTTAGGAGCTCTTCCTCCTCAGAATCAGTAACTGAACTGATGCTGTCTACTAGCTACACTAGAGGAAGTCAAATTGAAAAACAGAGCTGACCTTCTTATTAGCAGGCCCTCACACGATAGGGAACCGCCTGTGGTCCCTTTTTTAACCACTTACTCGGCCCAACATTTTAACATTAAGAATCTCATTAAAATACATTGGCATATTCTTAAAAATGACTCTGTGCTTGGTTCCACCTTACCCGCCACACCTCAGGTGATTTTCAGAGGGGCTTCGGCATTGAGACATAGGCTGGCCCCTAATGTCTTAGAACCATCCCCTGCCAGGATGACATTCCTTAATTCCTTCACTGGTTTTTACCAGTGTAGGAATTGTCGGGTCTGATTGATAAATATACACCACACTGGCGAGGCAGCTCTTTGGTGAGAAGCATCTCTAAACTTGAGATGGCCTGGATACATAAAGTAAAATGTTATACCCCCCATGGGCTTAACATTGAGGTCGATGTGAATGCTTTTATAGATAACTCATAAATTTACTGTTTATCCACCTTTTTTTCTCTTCCTTTTTTTTTTGTGAACTTGATTCGAGTCAAGGTTGGGCCTGAATCTATGACGGTATCCTTATGGGAGTATGTCCATCTGTTGGGGTCTTTTTTCAAAATTTTTTCAATAATTTTTTTCAACAATTTTTTAAATAATTTTTTCAATAATAAAAAAAGTCATTATTTTTATGATAATCAAAAATTATTTATTTGTAATTTTTGATATCTAAGATATGTTTTATTCAAATAATATATCTATAGAAATGTATTTTTCTTTATATTTTGAGATATCCCAGTGTGGCTTTATTGGACATTTTGGCTTTCTTTCTCTTTCCTGGTCACAAACATAACATAAATATAGTTTGAATACAGGTCTAGAATTTAATATTTATCTGTTCTGTTGTTATTCTAATTAAGAGTACCTTTAGAATAATTTTTGTACCATTATGTCCTTAATATTTTTATTTTTTTTCATACGATCACATAACTGTATAGGTATGCCTTTTGTCCATTATAGGCAGTTTTTAATTTTTAATTTTTAAAATGTTTATTTTTAATTCTTGTATCAATTTATCATAACTAATCCAGTATCCCCTCTTTTAATTCAGATGGGAACTCTGTATTTGAGGAGTTAAATTATCCATCCATTTATTTTAATCTCTAATGGTCGTCATTATTGATATCCGAAGACCTGACTCAGATCGAGGCCGTACTTCTGTTATTGTAAAAGGGTAATGTGTGTGTTAATATATTGGTCATCATGGGCCACCATAGTTGTTTACCTGGAGATCCTGACTCATAACGAGGCTTGGCTCCTGCTAATTAGCTTCATGTGTGACGTGGCAATATGCCGCCAGGAGACCTTGACTCATAACGAGGCTTGGTCCTGCTGTATTACTATAATACGCGATGCGTCAGTACATCGCCCGTTCCCCAGACAACTTCATTGTATGACGAAACGTACGTCAGGCAGGGAGACGTGCTGATGTGTGGCGTTGCGGTCCATGAGGTTGGGCGTTCGTGAAAGCCAGCCGGATTATCCTTTTATGCTTTTAAGAAAATCATCTCTGTAAGTGCATTTTTTACATTAAATTTAATATGTTTTACAGTACATCACTATTGTGAGTTTTACTTCTTTCCGGGGGCCTATTGTTATCCACGGAAACTTGGAGGATCTTAACCATTGATGTTGGTGGCAGTTCCAGCTTAAAGGCCCTGGCTGGGGTTTCAGCCGCAAGCCCTATATGCTTGTCTTCTAGTAAGCTTGCATTTCTTATGGTGCTTACTGCTGGTGGTCTCTTCCATTTTTGCTTCACTGGTTTATACTCAAGTTAACCAAGAATATTGGAATTTTTTGGACTTTATTGCTTGCTTCATTCAGCACTTGGGAATGTGTTTATCAATTGCACTTATAGCTTTTCATATAAGTCATCACATACTTATCATTTATTTAGCGCAACTACATTCTGTTTTTCTTGTATTTTGGTGTGTATATCACTTTTTAGTTGCACCTCACTTATATTTTTTTGTCTTTATCTTGAGTTAATCTAAAGAATCTGTGTCCGGCAGTGATAATTCTTCGCTACTGTCACCTGTCATGTCCAGAAGGCCTCCCCACTGGTGTACATTGCTTTGGGCATGACATTCAAATTCTGGTAAAACTGTACTGTTGATACTGGTGTAGTGATGATTCAGTTTTCCAAAGAAAATCATTGCAAATTTATTGCAAAGTTTCATAACTGTAGATTTCTCCTATAACAGTACATCCTGTAGCAGAATGGCAGTACTAAGCTACAAACCTTCAATTAACAACAGTGTTTTCAGACTGCCATGTGAGTGCCTTCAGTATGCCATTGGGATACCTACTGTATACAACAAACTTGATAGGTTGCACAGTGGCTTACTGAAGGAGTGCACCTCTGCTGAAAATTGTGAGGCAGTGTCTTAAGCTGGCCATACACGGTTCTATTTTTTTCATTTTGCTAATTAAAAAACTGAACTGAACTGATTCCACCATCTACATATTTGAGGTGGATAGAGAAATCCGCCCTGCTGTGTCATTGTATTCTGACAGTGGCACTCCCCACCAACAGAATACCCTGATCAGAGTTGAAGCTGAATGGCTGAATGCACTGATCAAGCAAAAATCTACTAACAAGCTAGTTCATGAGAAGTTAATCAATATATTAACTGGGGACCCGATGCGCGCACGGCCGCCGGGCACCTGCGATTGCCCAGTAACTGAGCAGGACTCTGGATCTGTGTGTGTAAACACACCGATCTATGTCCTGTCAGGGAGAGGGGACTGATGGTGTGTCCCTTGTACATAGGAACAACCATTGGTCACCTCCCCCCGTCACTCCCTCCCCCCACAGTAAGAATCACATTAGGGAATACATTAGCCCCCTAGGAATGCATTAACCAAAATTGGCGTTATAAATGTGAATGGTCTTTTTTCCCACAAATCGCTGAGCTGCCAGTAAAAAATAAATAAATTAAATAAAATGCTTTCTTTTGGTGGTATTTGATCATCTCTGTATATATGTAGAAGAATACGGTTGGAAAAAAAATTTATTTTTTGCGCTATAAACAAAAATAGAGCGACTACAAGCAGTGGGAGGGAATTCCCCCCCACCGTCTTCCATGGTTTTCTCTGGCTCTCCTGTCCCAAAAAAATGAAATATTTTTTACAAGAAACCGAAACTTTTGCTATAATAAATATCCCCTTGGGGTGGTCAAAAAAAGAGGAGAGATATAAAAAAAAAAAAAAAGAGTAGCATTTTTTTTCATAGGGAATATTTACTCAGTTTAAAAATAAAATGAAAAAGCAAAATAAAAAAAATAAAAAAAAGCGTCCCCCCCTTCTCTCGTGCAAAGGCAAAAGCAAGCGTCTGTCTGGCGTAATATGTGTAAGGTTGCGTATAGACCCGGGTCTTCTACATATTTTTTTTTGTGATTCATTAAAAAAAATCGCAATTAGCGTTTATTGATTGGTTAGCGCAAAATTTATAGCGTTTACAAAAAAGGGGGTCGTTTTATTTACAAAAAAGGCAGTTTTATTAATATTAATAATTTTTTACTAGTAATGGCGTCGTTCAGCGTTTTTTTTCGGTACTGCAATAATATGGCGGACACATCGGACACTTTTGACACATTTTTGGGACCATTGGCATTTTTATAGTGATCAATGCTATAAAAATGCATTGGATTACTATAAAAATGCCATTGGCAGTGAAGGGGTTAACACTAGGGGGCAGGGAAGGGGTTAAGTGTGTTCCTATTTGTGTTCTAACTGTATGGGGGGGTGGACTCACTAGGGGAAATCACTGATCTTCTGTTCATACATTGTATGAACAGAAAATCAGCGTTTCCCCCGCTGACAGGAACGAAAGGTATGTGTTTACACACATACCTCCCGTTCCCCGCTCTGTAACAAGCAATCACGGGTGCCCGGCAGCTATCGTACCCACCGGGCACGCTCGCGGGACTCGGGGGCGTGCGGGGAGCGTGCGCCGGCCGCCCCCTTAGTGGCCGAAAAGTAGAGGACGTAGAGCTACGTGCTCCCGCGAGACAGCACCACCGTCCTGCAGTAATATGACGGTGGGCGGTCGGGAAGCAGTTAAGGACAATTTGAATGTATGGAAAGTCCTCAATGCATTGCCAGTCAAAAACATCCACACGGACACATGGTATGTCCATGACTCACTTTATTTCTCCTGCGTACTTGTACATAATCAAATCATACAAGAAGGGACGCCCCAGTCCCAGCCAATCATATCTTAGTTATAAGGTTATACAAGTAATACTCGTCACAATTATACATCGTGCATAAGCAATCTTCTTTGTGCCCTGAGGATAACTAATTTCTACTGCAGCCAATCTTGGTCCAGGACATCGTAACAATAATATAGCCAAGGTCCCTGGCTTCTCCTAGAAGCTCAAGGATACATTTTAAATACATTTTAGGATACAAGCATTAATCACTAAGAGGGAACTCTAACAAGCCTTATAATGCATTACTAATATAGGGGAACTATAGCCTATCAATCATCGATATCTATGGGGGAACTCTAACCGCCTTTCAATATGTAAACAGCAATTGCACCATGCATGTAAGGTGTCACCCCGAAGGTCAGATCGAGGGCAGTAATTTAACAGTAGACCTCCTCTGTAAATTTAAAGTGGTAACCTGTAAAGGCTTTTAAAAATGTATGTAGTTTGTCGCTGCTGCACGTTTGTGCGCAAATTTAAAGCATGTCGTGTTTGGTATCCATGTACTCGGCCTAAGGTCATCTTTTTTATTTCATCAAACATTTGGGCAATATAGTGTGTTTTAGTGCATTAAGATAAAAAAAGTGTGTTTTTTCCCAAAAAAATGCGTTTGAAAAATCGCTGTGAAAAATGCTGTGAGAAAAAAATGGCCATTTTAATCTGTAGGGCCTTTGCTTTTAAAAAAATATATCATGTTTGGGGGTTTAAAGCAATTTTCTTATATATCACCATTCTTATATTTTTTCATGTAAACAAAAAGTGTCAGAAAGGGCTTTGTCTTCATGTAGTTAAGAAGAGTGGGTGATGTGTGATATAAGCTTCTAAATGTTGTGCATAAAATGCCAGGACAGTTCAAAACCCCCAAATGACCCCATTTTGGAAAGTTGACATCCCAAGCTATTTGCTGAGAGGCAAGTTGAGTCCATGGAATGTTTTATATTTTGACACAAGTTGCAGAAAAAAGTTTTTTTTTTTTTTTGCACAAAGTTGTCAATAAATGATATATTGCTCAAACATGCCATGTGCATATGTGGAAATACACCCCAAAATACATTCTGCTGCTTCTACTTAGTACGGGGATACCACATGTGTGAGACTTTTTGGCAGTCTGGCTGCGTACAGGACCACAAAAAGCGTAAATTCCAGAAAATGTACCCTAGTTTGTAGATGCTATTACTTTTGAGCAAACCAATAAATATATGCTTATTGACATTTTTTTTTATTTTTTACCAAAGACATGTGGCTGAATACATTGGCCTAAATGTATGACTATAATTGAGTTTATTGGATTTTTCGTATAGCAAAAAGTAGAGGAAATTACCATTTAAAGCAGGGCAGTGCCAAATTGTAAAAAGTCCTCTGGTCTTTAGGCAGCAAAAGTGGTTAATCAGCTCTGCGTTTTTTTTTTTTTTTTTTTGCGCTATAAACAAAAAATGACTGACAATTTTGAAAAAAAAAAAAAATACTTTCTGCTATAAAACATACACAATAAAAAAAATTGAAAGAATACAATTTCTTCATCAATTTAGGCCAATATATATTCTACTACATATTTTTGTGTATATTAATTGGTTTGCGCAAAAGTTATATGGCCAGATTCACGTACATTGGCGCATATATTGACCGGCGTAGCGCATCTCCTTTACATTACACCGTCTCAATTAGGAGGCACAAGCACTGTATCCTTGTAGTATTTGCGCACAATTTTGCGCCGGTGCAACGTGATTTCCGAGGCATAAGGCGGTGTAATTCAAAGTGGGAAGGACGTGGGCGTGTTCCATTTAAATGAGCCGTGACCCCATGCAAATGAAGGGCCGGCCGGATTGCGCATGCGCACATGAAGCAGACCATGGTCAGCACCTCTCTGTGCATGCTCACAACTCAGCACGGCGCAATCAGTCTGATTGGAACTAGGCCCAGTCAACTTAGTGAGCTACGCAGAGAGCTTAAATAGACAGAGACAAATGCCCTTCCTTTGCAAAAGTACATCCATTTGTATCCCTTCCTATACAGCAAGGTGCTTTTGTTCTGTTGTGAATGAATGAATGAATGAAGAACTTATATAGCGCAGCACATGCGAAATAAATCGCCTCTGGGCGCTTGTTGTTCCTGTCTCCTTTGAGATCAAAAGAGATGAGTCTTAATCTTTCTCCTGAAGACTAAGTAGTTCTCCTCCAGCCGAATGCTGGCTGGTAAGGCGTTCCATAGTCTGGGACCTTGGACAGCGAATCTCCTGTCTCCTTTGGACTTTTATCTGGCTTTCGGTAATTGAAGCCGATTTTGATTGGTGGATCGTAGAATACGATTGGGATTGTGAATTTTTAATTTTTCGCATAGATAATGGGGAGCATTCCCATGGATACATCCATGCGTTAGACAGAGAGCTTTAAAGGTGATTCTGTCTTTAACTGGTAGCCAGTGAAGGGATCTCAGTGAAGGTGAGATTGATTCCCAGGGTGTTTTCCCAGTCACAAGTCTGGCGGGCGTATTTTGAACGACTTGAAGACGAGCGATTTGGTACTTGGGGAGTCCGAGGTAAAGGGCATTTGCATAGTCCAGTCTGGAGTTTACAATCGCTCCCACCACGACCGCTATGTCTTTCTTGGGAATAAAAGGCATGAGTCTGCGTAGTAGGCGCAGCAGATAGTGAGATCCGCTGACTACTGCCCCTATTTGTGCGTTCATTGTCATGTCGGAGTCAAAGATGACCCCAAGACTTTTGACTTTGGCGCTAGGGGTGATGATTTTGCCCAGAATGGGCGGGGGGATCCAGGTTGTTGTCGATTGATTCCTACGCTTGGCGTGAAACAGAAGAAGTTCTGTTTTTGCTCCGTTGAGTTTGAGATAACTCTTTGTCATCCAGTCCTCTATCAAAGAGAGGCATGTCTCTAGGTTGAGGTGGTGATCCTTTTTATTGCAAATGCGGAAGTACAGTTGCGTGTCGTCTGCATAAGAGTGATATAGCAGTTTTTGGCTGCTGATGATTTCGAAAAGAGGACGCACATAGATGTTGAATAACATCGGCGACAGGGGAGATCCTTGAGGGACCCCGCACGATAATGTGCGTTGTTCAGAAGTGAAGGGTCCTAGCTTCACTATTTGCGATCGGTTTTCCAAAAAAGAGGAGAACCAGGATAGATCGCTTTCTGCGACTTTGGCTATTTTAGCCAGCCGAGTCAATAACAGCTTGTGATCAACTGTATCAAAGGCTGCGCTTAGGTCCAGCAGAACCAGAAGAGAAGATTCTCCTTCGTCTGCGGCCTCGAGAACGTCGTCCCATATCTTAAGCAATGCTGATTCTGTCCTGTGTCCGGGACGGAAACCTGATTGAAATGGGTCGAGTAAGTTGTGGGTATCTAGATGCTGTTGCAGCTGCTGTACCACTGCTTTCTCCATTACCTTGGAGAGAACATTTAGGCCTGTTATGGGGCGCCAGTTGAGTGGATCCTTAGGATCCAGGGTGGCTTTCTTCAAGATGGGTTGAATGAAGCCCTCCTTCAGCAGTTTGGTGGGGATAATATGTTGTGTGTTCGCGTTTGTCGGTTTGTGACTAGTGTTTGAGATATTTGTTGACTGTTTTGTATGTTATTGTTGACATTGTTTTTTGGTGACTGTTTTTGAGACTGTTTTGTTGATAGATTTTTGGTGATTGTTTTGTTGCTAGATTTTTGGTGATTGTTTGGGAGAAAGTTGTTGTATGAATATGAGTGAAAGGAAGCGAAAGTAAAATTTTTCTTTGCGGGAGAAAGAAATTATTGCCTGGGCCATTATCCAATATGGGCGATTCCTGCACTGCCCGGAGAGTGCCAACACCACCCCGGCCAGGAAGGCTGAGATATTGCAGGCAATCGCAGACAAGGTAAATTTGTTTGGGGGGGAGACCCAGACGCGCCAGGGGATCACCAAGAAGATCAATGATCTACGGCATGTGGTCTGTGGGAAGCTGGGAAAGATTGCAGCCCATGCTAGGGGCACTGGAGGGGGCCCACCATGCCCTGTTCGGCTGACAGTGGAGGAGCGTGTGGTGGCCCAGACCTTCAACAGGCAGCAAGTGGAGGGGCTGCCTGGCTTTGACTCCAGTCAGGAGGCCGTGAGGACAGGTAAGCTTTTTTTTTTCTATCTGGTGTGTAGCATGTGTGGGGGGGGGGAATATGTGGCAAGTGTGTGGATCCTCCAACCTGTGAATGTTTTGTGTCATCCACAGATGTGCAGGAGGGTGCTGGGCCATCTGGCCTGACCGCACCATCACCGGGACAACAGCCTGATGAAGACCCCCAGACAAGGCCGGAGTCCTCTGAGGAGGTTGAGGAGGAGGGGTTTGAGTTGGAGGAGGAGGTCATTTCAGGGAATGTCTTGTTATTTTTGGAGGAGTCTTCCCCTATGGCTGGCAGCAGCCAGGCCTCCATCAGGGGTAGCCCCTCCCACTCCTCCCCCAACAGGGCTCTCCTCCCAAGGGGCTCCCCTTCTCCCCGGCCACAAGCCTCATCTGGGGGCAGGAAGGTGACCCAGAAGTCCAGGGGGGTGGCCGAGGTTCTGCCCGCCAATCTCAGAAGGGACCAGGCCCTTCAGACCCGCCATCTGGGACAGGTCAGCCAGACTTTGGGGCGGATGGAGGAGAGCATGTCCTCCATAAAGGATACACTTGGGGACAGTGACTGCCACTTCCGGGCTCTTATAAACTGCCTAAACAAACTGCAGACTACTACAGCAGGCATTGGGCAGGATGTGAGGGCCCTCACCCAGGCTATCCAGGCCAATACGGCAAGCATAAATGCTGGCCTGACCAGAATAGCCGTGGCCTTGGAGGGCAGGCCGCCAGGTGGGCAGAGACCAGGGGCTGCTCCTCCTTCCCCGGATTACCCCCCCCATGAGTCTACCCTGAGGAGCCGTGGCCATGGCCGTGGGTGCCTCAGGCATGGGTCCTGCCAGCTGCAGTAATTTCCCCCCCCTTTTTTTTTTGGCTGGGCATTTTTTTTTTGCTGGACATTTTTTATTTATTTTTGCCTGATTTTTGAATGTGGGGGTGACATTCCTGCCGGAAAAGGGGTGTCACCCTCATTTGTGGTGGAGAAATTGGAGCCGTGGCGTGGCGTTGCTGCTCACAAGTCCTGCATTGTGGGCTTGTGCCAATCCAATTTGATGAGGATGTGGGGTGTGTGTGCTAGTAGTGTTGAGCTGAATACGCCATATTCGATTTCGCGATATTGCGCGAATATATTGAAGAATATTCGCGAATATTCGCTAATATCGCTAATATCGAATATTCGTGATATTTTATCCAAAAACAAATTTGCGAGATTTCGCTAATGCGAAATTTCGCTAATGCGAAAATGATTGCGAAATTCTCATAAACGGAGATCATTTCCTGTATTACTAAACTAATATGCACTAAACACTAACTCTACACTAACTCTACTTAAAAGAAAGGAGAATAAGGGGGCAAAAGAAGGGCGGTGAAGATAATCGTGCAATATTCCTATTCCGATTATCTTCTCCGCCCTTCTTTTGCATCAGAGCCAATCAGAATAACTCGAATATTCGGCAAAAGGAATATCGCGCAATATTCCTTTTGCCGAATATTCAAGTTATTCTGATTGGCTCTGATGCAAAAGAAGGGCGGAGAAGAAAATCGCGCAATATTCCTTTTGCTGAATATTCGAGTTATTCTGATTGGCTCTGATGCAGCATCAGAGGCAATCAGAATAACTCGAATATTCGGCAATATTCATTTTGCCGAATATTCAAGTTATTCTGATGCAAAAGAAGGGCCGAGTAGCTGATGCGATTCTTTTATGTTGCCGAAAATTCGCAATGCGAATTTTCGGCAACATAAAAGAGTCGCATCAGCTACTCGGCCCAGGGTCTCTCTCTAATCATACCAGCAATGCTTTTAGACGTCGATGGAGATCACTAGGATGTGATCTGTGTTAAAAATAAATTTGAAAAAATACGAATATTCGCCATAGCGAATATTCGCCGCAATATTCGAGTTATTCGCGAATACTCGAATATGCAATATTCGTAGCGAATATTCGCAATGCGAATATTCGTAAGCAACACTATGTGCTAGGGACCACAGTAGTGTGCATACATGCATTCTCATTGTGCCATGATTAAAGTGTGTGTTTAACGTGCAAAGATGCCTAATGTGAGCTGTCTCCTGGCTGCTCTTCCCTTATAAGATGGGGGAGATTGTCTGGTTCGGGGGGTCAGGTCATCACATATGTCAATTTCCAGGCCCTTTTTCACTGCGAAGTTGTGCAGCATGCAACATGCACCGATGATCTAACATACAAAGTTTTGGGAATACAACAGGGTACCCCCAGACTTATCCAGGTATCGTAAACGTGACTTCAGGAGGCCAAAGGTGCGCTCCACCACTGCACGGGTTTTGGCGTGTGCTTCATTGTATCTTTCCTCTCCAGGGGTTTGGGGGTTCCAGAAAGGAGTCATGTGATGGGGTCCCAGTGCATAAGCAGAGTCACCTGGAAGGGAAAAGACAGGAGGATGTTAGTAGTGCATGTGCCCCTTGTGATTTCTGCATCATGGGGGGGACAGTCATGCCTGCCACCCATGTCACTCACCAACCAGCCAGCTGTCCCCATACATGTTCTGATCGAATTCCATTGGGATGGGGCTCTGATTGTATATGTAGCTGTATATGGCTGGATCCGGGGTGTTTGGCACGGACATGCCATATGAGGCATTTGGCATCGACTATCACCTGTACGTTGATGGAATGCCAGTGCTTCCGATTGCGGTATATGTGCTCTGTCTCACAGGGGGGGGGGGGGGGCTGGAGTGCCACATGTGTGCAATCAATGGCCCCCACGGTGCGTGGGAATCTGGCAATTCTGTAGAAATCTGTCATTGCTTTCAGCCGCAGGTTCTCCTGGGTGGGTTTGATGATTTGGTTGGCCATGCATTTGAGAATTGCAGGGATAACCTGGTGCACACATCTGCTCATGGAGGATTGTGACATCCCAGCCACCACTCCACTTGTTCTTTGAAAAGAGCCACTGGCAAGGAAATGGAGTGTTGCCAGGATCTTGACCAGTGGCTGCACTGCATGTGAGCGGTGTGTTGGGCTGGTGATGTCCTCCTGCAGGGTTGTGGTTAATTCCATGATGGCAGCAGTGGTGAATCTGAAGATGCGAGACACCTCAGAATCACTCATGCCAAAGAGGTCTATGCGTGTGCGGTATATCCTCTCTCGTGCCCTCCTCCGTGCCCTCCTCCGTGCCCTCCTCCTTCTGCGTTCATCTAAAGTCAGTAGTATAGCTATGAGCAAGGATGCCCCTGGCATGCTGGCATACAGATTGTTGTCCTGCAAGTGTGGCTGCTCAGCTCGTCCCTAATGGCGTTGCTTTAGCTGACATGTAGACGGATTGTCTAATTTTAAACCTGCTTTTATATGGACTAATTTTAGACAGGACGTGCAGCTGATGCGCACAGCGCGTAGCCTGCGCCGCACAAACTTACTTTTGTGGATCGCCGTAACTCCCTCATTTGCATATTTGCCTAGCAAATCAATGGTGTGTCTAGCGCATTTTTTGCGTGCACGATGCGCTGGTCTACCGTAATTACTCCGTTCGTAAAAATCTAAATTTCATGCGTATATCGTTTTGGGGATACGGCGCATAGATACGCAGGCGCATATTTACAATTATGCCGAGCATCTCCTGAATCGCCGGCTTAAGTGCTCTGTGATTCTGGCCCATAGTGTCTACAAACTGTGGGATATTTTTATTTATTTTTAAACAAGTGTTTTACTAGTAAGGCTCCATGCACACTGGACTTAAACAAGTCTGCTCTCTTTGGAGTAATCAACGCTCATATAGAGCATTTATTGTACAAAGTTTAGAGAGTTTTACATTTTTTCTGCCAGTAAGCTCCAATCAGAAACGTGAATGAGAAGGTTTTTTTTTCCTGCCTCTAAACGTTAATCTCAAAATATGCCTGTAACTTTCCTAATGTACATGAACACATATGATAACATTGAGTTGCTACTACAGGTAGAATGCAAGACTCCTGTAGAAGCAACGTTATCTACACCAGTGTACATGGAGCCATATGGTGATGATCAGTGACTTATAGCAGGACTGTGATATTGCGGCAGACAAATCGGACACCTGAGGCCCCGTACACATGAGCAAATAAATCTGCTCAAATCGGTCGGACAGACCGATTTGATCAGATTTGTCTGCTGGCTGTTTTGGTTTGATCGCTGTACACACGATCAAACCAAAATACCCGCCGGCAGACAGCACGGTGACATGGCTGTGACATTGACGCCGCCACATCACCGCACCAGGAAGTAAAACACTTCTGCGCATGCGTCGAATCCATTCGACGCATGTGTGGGCAGATAGCAGGCTTTAAAATCTGTCTGCTGGCCAAATCCGTCGGCTCGCCTGTATACATGATCGAATCTATCTGCTGAGACGGTCTGTCAGACCATTTTCAGCAGATAGATTTGATCGTGTGTACGCGGCCTAACTGATACTTTTGACACTAATAAAGCAATCAGTGCTAAAAAAAATGCATGACACTGGCAGGGAAGGGGTTAACAACTGGGGCTATAAAAGGGTTCACTGTGTTCTCTCGGAGTGCTTCCTAATTGTGTGGGGGGTGGTTGTACTGTGGGAAGACAGAGAGATCAGAGAGATCCATGTTTCTGCCTAACAGAAACACAAGATCACTGCCTTCCCTTGTCACATACAGTAACAGCAGTGTGCCTTGTTTACATAGGCAGACCACCATTCTGCCTGTCTCTCGAATGACCTGCTGGTCCTGGCAGACATTACGTCTGTCGGACCCACTGATTGGCTCCTGCTGTGTCCAATCACATCAGGAGCTCATCGCTAGCAGCGCACGTGCGCACCTCAGACCCGTGAGTGGTACATAATCAGGTGCAGAGCGACTACTCTGCCGCAGTATATCTGTGTGGGGTGGTCAGGAAGAGGTTAATGTACATATTGGGATTTTAAAAGAAAAGAACCAAAGGTATTTCCGAATTTTATATATGACATAATTAAATTAGGGGAAGGGAGCAAAAATCCCTTTTTTTCTGATCTTTTTAAATAGGATCCTATAAAGTTACCAAGCTATTTTATTAACCAAAGGAAGATAGATTTCTATCAACAAAAATATTCACCTTGACTACTGTATTTGAAACTACTGGTAATTTGTTATTAAGATATTAAATTATACACGCTCACTTGAAAGAGAGAATATAGATTACGTTTTTTTTTTTCCTCTAGCCTTGTCATGAAACTGACAGTGTACCAATTGAAAAAGGAAAAATCAACTAGTACAAATAAAACCCTCTAAAGTAGTACAAAGATGTGAGGATGCCATTTTTGCCACAGGGAATATGCTTTTAATCTCTTGGTGCTTTTAAAAGCTGATATGAACTCTATTAAGTCTAAAATTATTTTCATCTTTCCTTCCACAAACTAAACATGAATGTAGATTGAAATGGTTTGCTTATGAAATACTGCAATACTGGAAAGGAATACATTCTATAAAAGTAAAGTACAATGTAGGAAGTGATATTAAAACACGCTTATAGGAATTTAATATAACTTTGTGCTGCAAGCAAATTTATTTAAAGTAATTTAATAAAAAATATATACATATGGGAAGTTATTTAATTTGTGTTGCAAGCAAATATATTTAGCCATTTAATAAAAATATACCTTGGAAGAATTTTGATGAGCACTTACCTATTCCATAATTCAGTTAAAAAAGTGGATTTCCAAATCCAAAAAAGAAACAGTAGTAGAAGTTTGTGAGTTTCTTGTTTAGGGATTATGTGTCTTTTGGGAGTTTAAACAGAACTGTCAAAGACAAGGTATACAGTACTATACTGTACTATCCACTATTGCCCTAGTGACAATTAGATTAATCCAGGGCCACCATCAGGAATTATGGGGCCCCTTACACAGCTACAGGCATGGGCCCCCTGAAGCAGAGAACCGGGGGCTGCCGCAAATTGAGAAGCGGGGGGGTGTGCTGCCGCTGATTGAGAAAATTGAGAAGCGGGGGGCCGTGAATTGAGAAGCAGGGGGGTTCCACGAATTGTCGGAGGGCTTTGGGAGCTGACGACCAAAACAAATGGGGGGTTGCTCTGGGGACCTCTGGGCCCCTTACAAAGAAAAATAAATAAAAAAAATCAAAAAAAGGGGAGAGTAGCCATCTGGGGGGCCCTGGGGACCTTTGGGCCCTTTAACCACTTAAGACCCGGACCAAAATGCAATTAAAGGACCAGGCCCCTTTTTATGATTCGGCACTGCGTTGCTTTAACTGACAATTGCGCGGTCGTGCAACGTGGCTCCCAAACAAAATTTGTGTCCTTTTCTTCCCACAAATAGAGCTTTCTTTTGGTGGTATTTGATTGCCTCTGCGATTTTTATTTTTTGTGCTATATACAAAAATATAGCGACATTTTTGAAAAAAAATCAATATTTTTTACTTTTTGTTATAAGAAAAATCAAATAAACAAAATTTTAGTCAAACATTTAGGCCAAAATGTATTTAGCCACATGTCCTTAGTAAAAAAAAATCGCAATAAAAAAAAAATTAGCTACCTAGCGGGAACAGCGACACTAATACAGCGATCAGAAAAATGATCGCTTAGTGATGCTGGCAATAGGGAGTGAAAGGGTTAACTAGGGCAGTAATCAAGGGGTTAAAACTTTATATGGGTGGGTACGGGGGCTACCCTGAACCTAACACTAACTGACTGTCACACTGACACTAAATACAGTAATCAAACATGTATGATTACTGCATTCAGTGACACTGTGACAGGGGAGATGGGGGGGGGGCGATTGCAAGGGGTTAATGTGCCTATGTGTAGTGTGTGTCAGTGTAGTGTTGTGCAGACTTACTGTGCGATGTGATCTCTCCTCAACAGTGGTTGAAAAAAACGCTGAGAGGAGAGATCACATTACTTTCCCCTTCCTGTGTTTACACAGGAGGAGGAAGTGCAGGGCGGGGGAGCACGCGGATTGGCTGGGAGCGATCCGGAGGGGGCGAACAAAAACGAATAGCCGCCCCCTTGTCCCGGATCGCTCGGCCAGCCACAGGGACCGCCGCATGTACCGGGGGGGGCCCCGATCGGACCCCCGACCCACCTCAAGGCACCAACGTATATATACGTTGATGTGCCTGTCTGTGCCATTCTGCCAACGTAAATGTACATGCGGCGGTCCATAATAGGTTAATAAAAAGATAAAAGAAATTAAAAAAATATGTATAAAAATGTTTTTATAAAAAAAATTATAAGAAAAAGGGGGGGTTGGTCATCCGAGGCCCTGGGGACCTCCGGAATTTAATAAAAACAAAAAAAAAAATATATATATATATATATATATATATATATATATATATATATATATATATATATCAATATATATATAAAAAAATTAAATGTTTTATTTATAAAAATAAAATAAAACAAAGGGGGGTTGCCATCCGGGGCCCTGGGGACCTCTGGGCCCTTTAATGAAAACAAAAAATAAAAAAATATATAAAAAACAATGTTTTCATTAAAAAAGGGGGGGTTGCCATCGGGGGCCCTGGGGACCTCCGGGCACTTTAATAAAAGCAACAATTTAATAAAAAATATATATTTATTTTTTATTTAATAAAACATTTATTTAAAAAAGGGGGGTAGCCATCCGGGCCCCCAGGGACCTCAGTGCCCCTTAGGCCGCGTACACACGATCAAATCTATCTGCTGGAAACGGTCGGCCCTACCGTCCCAGCAGACAGATTCGACCATGTGTATGGGCGAGCCGACGGATTTGGCCACCCGACAGGTTTCAAAGCATGCTTTGAAATCTGTCGGCTGGGAACCCGTCCGCCCGACATGTCTGCTGGTTAGTACGCCAACCAGCAGACATGTCTTCTCGCACACGCGCCAAATGGTTTCGACGCATGCGCGGAAGTGTTTTACTTCCTGGTGCGGTGACGTGGCGGCGTCAGCGTCACCGCCACGTCACCGCACCGTCTGGCGGCGGGGATTTTGGTTTGATCGTGTGTACACGATCAAACCAATATGTCCCCAGCAGACAGATTTGTTCAAATCGGGTCTTGGGGGTCGTGTCTGATGTCTGTCGGACTGTCGGATAAGCTGTCGTGGGGCGATGAAATGGAATATCGTAAACGGTGGTGACCGTTACAGAAAGTAAATTGTGAATGTCTTGAAAGAACAGGAGAGGGGAGGGAGACAGATGGGGGAGAGAAGGGATGGAGATAATGTAGTTCAGTGATTAGAGTGTACTGCAGTCTGAAGTGCACACACTTACCCACGGTCCAGGCTAGAATCTCAGGCAACATTGACACACATGCTGCTGATTTTCATATTTCCTGAACACACATCCCCTCTCTTCAGATACAGCACACCGAGATAGTGTGGGCGGGACTCAAAGGAGGAGGAGGAGGAGGAGCTGTATTCCTCCCTGCTTGTATGTGAGGAGAGTGGGGGGGAGGTGGCTGGACTCGCTGGGCTGTAAAAGAGACTGACACTCGGCTCAGCTTGCAGTCACCACTCTCGTAATTTACAGGCTGGTTCTCCTGTCCTAAGGATGGGAGAAATCAGTCTGTTTTTTCAGTAACTGAGATGAAGGTTTGGGCCCCCCCCTCCCTCACAGTGCTCATGGAGTCCTTTCTGCAACTCGCTCTTCTCCGTGCCAATGAGGATGAAGGGGAAGAAGGGGGGGGCACATGGTGGGGCACAGCATAATGTTGGGGGGTCAGGACCCCTCTGGCCCCCCTAGAGTCACCTCTGGGGCTACTCACATGTGTTTGCTTCTGCACGCAAGCTTGTCGAGATGGGGCGTTTTAAATTTATTTATTTAACTTTTTATTTTGACACTGTCTTTAAAAAAAAAAAAATTGGGTCACTTTTATTCCCATTACAAGGAATGTAAACATCCCTTGTAATAGAAAAAAAGCATGACAGGACCTCTTAAATATGAGATCTGGGGTCAAAAAGACCTCAGATCTCATATTTAAACTAAAATGCAATAAAAATTTGTCATTTGAGAAAACAATTCTGTCAATTCTAACATCACTGATCGTCGTTCCCTATGACAGGGAACAGACGATCAGTGACAAGCCACAGAGAAGAATAGGAAAGGTTTGTTTGCACTCACCTCTCCCCATTTTTCAGCTCCTGTGACCCGATCACCGGAAACCGGCGGCGATCGGGTCCTACGAGCTCAGGACTAGGTCACAAGTGCGCCGCAGGCGGTGTGCGTGCGACCTACGGCTGGGCTCTTAAAGCCGACGTACCTGTACGTGCCTGTGCCCAGCCTCACCTTTCTGCCGACGTATATCGGCGTGAAGGGGTCCTCAAGTGGTTAAAGGAACAAGAGCACACTGGACACCTAGCACGTAACACAGTGGCAGCAAAGGCGCCTAGTGTGTCCATGGACAATATTTACACCAGTAACAAACAAATGGCCCCTGCCCCCACCTATAACTGGCCTTCACAGCAAGTAGCACATGGAAGGGCAAATGCATAAAAGACAAAACCAGAAACATTGCAAATGCTTTCTAACAAAACCCTGTTTTTAACGCAGACTGTTGGACAGGTTAATTTGGTTGGTCAGCACAGCAGAATGGTTGGTGAGTTGAGCTATGAAATGTTCTGTTTTTAACTTTTGTGCGTTTGCCCTTCCATGTGCTCCGTGCTGTGAAGACCAGTTATAGGTGGAGACAGGGTCCATTTGTTTGTTAGTGTATACTACTCTCATAAATGTGTTTTTAATATTTCTCATATGGCTAAAAACTTTGGTTTCTTCTACCTAAATTAGCCCTAAAGGATATATATCTCCTATAAAGAACACTTGTTGTTACTTGATGTTGTTATTAATTCAGCTATTTCTACTCCTTGGAACATACAGTATGTTTACTTTGAGGATCTCACCTCCTGCTTGTAGAAACAACTGTTTAATCACTAGCCCCTTTTTAGCTATGTAGCTTCAACATCATATTATACTTTTTTTGGGCCTATGTGCAGAAAATATGTCTCAATGAAACCAGACAACAGTACTTACTGTTGTAGTGCAGATATGTTACAATCATTCCATCACTTTTTTTGTTTTTTTCTTATCTCTTTTTTTATATATTTATTTTTAGAGCTATAGTAATGTAAAAATGAGCTTTTCCTATATAAATATATGCTATATACAAACCTCATCTATTTTTTGTTTTTAGCACAGACATGTGCATGCTTCTATTCCACAGAGACAATGTAGCACTTTGGTAAACATAGCAATTATAAATAGAATTATGCATAATGCACTTATAATCAAGGAAATTATACATAGAGTTATGCTATCTAGTATTAATTATTACTGTATATTTATACAATATCTCAATTACTACAAAATTAAACAAGTTTAACTTAAACTAATTAAAGTTTAATCAATTATGTATAGGCTTATTCTCAAAATATATGGAAGTATGGAAAAACTCCCTATATATGTATTGTATGTAGTTAATTATCTGTTTCCATGTATAGATGATTGTGTGTTTTTTTTTTTTTTTTACTTTCTATTTCCACTCTATTATTTGACTTGAGTAAATTATATGCAAACCCAAACAATAAGATCTCATAAAATCTGTAACATGTTAACATAATTAAAGTCTTATTTAACCTTGAAATCTGCAGCTTCTATAAAATAATAACTTGTGGTCCTTCCAAGAAGGTCCTTGTTCAAGCATTTCCTGTTACAGGGTTATACAATTCTGGCCCTATTTTTAAAATTGTAGTCCTAATTTTGTCATGCTGCCAACTAACTGGAGATTACCATTGGATGCTTTAACACACATTATACAGGTTTGGCTCACTGTTGTCACAATTGGGTAAACCTGAGAATTGCCAAACAGCTATCACTGGAGTTTATATTGTCAGAATGACAGTGCTGTGTGAAGGAGAATTATTTGTGTATATGCCTCTTAGTGGTATTAGAAAATAAATTGTTACTATTTAACAAGCGTGAGATACTTGTTTAGCTAATTATAACAAGAGCACAATGCCGAAACCTCTCTCAGGTAAGTGCCAATGTGCTGGATAAAACAAATAATGTGTGTATGTTCGTGAAACAATAAAGTGCTGTGGTGCAATGAAAACAAAAATGTATCTCAAATTACAATGCAAATCCTGATCCTGGCTCTTTTAGTGACACAGAAGAGAAAACTATGATGAAAATATAATGTGTGAACAAGTGCTCTGGGAAGACGTCCATTGACGAAACGCTTGTAAGGTGGGCTACAGGCGTCGTCATTTTGCTGCTGAGTCTGGATTGTGTTCATGGTGAGGTGTTTTGCCCGAGCCGACTCAACTACAATATTTTATCGCATATTTTTGTGTGTCAGTTGTGACACTTACAAATGTGAGTGCATTATACATATTAATAAAGTTAATACTGGTTTTAAAAGATTTTATGCCATGTGAAGTCTCTTTTCTCTCCTATATTGGCACTACTGATCCCTTGTGAGACAGTTTAGACCATTAAGGATTAAGACTATTGGTATACATTTTTAACACAATTTTGAAGATTTTTGGAATATAGTTTTGTATGTATATGTGTTTATTTATGAGAGCACCCATCTGAGCGTGTAAAGAATGAACTCGCTGGATGCATCATTCCTATCACATTGGATGATTTAATTGCCTTAAGCATTCAAATAGACATTCGTTTCCAGGAGCGGCCCTTGGAGAAATCCAGATCCAGTCATCCCCTTGCTGGCTGTCCAGCACAGGCACTCCAAAGACTTGTGGAACCCTCTCCGTCTTCAACCTCTCAAACGTTGGAAGAACCTATGCAGCTTGGGCAAACTCACCTTACTCCAGAGGAACGTGCCCGGCTCATGGGTTTGGGCTTGTGCCTTTACTGTGGTGATAAGGGACATCTTTTGAACTCTTTTGAAAGCTTGATAAAACCAAAAACATCACATTGCACGTAGACAAACCACCGATAGACAGCAGAGAACACAGATGATCCAAGAAGGTAAATTCAGACAGAAATACTGCCAGCATGAAAAAAAACAATAATTTGTTTATCTATACGTGTATGTATCTGATGTGCAATAGAGTTGCTTTGCTATTTGGTATGTTTACAGTTTGGAGGCACATGCTTTTGTTTCTTTATAGATATTAAGGGCAGTGTTTATTAAATATGTGCACTTACAGAGAAAGTGAGTTTATTCTGTTTGCCTTTTTAAGTTAACTTAACAGATCCATTAACACCTTTCCAGGGACCTATACTCACCTTGACCCAATGGCCACATTCTCCAGAGATCATTTACTGCACATCCTCGATCTCCTGGATGCACCCGTGCAATAGAGTCCCATATAAGTCAATGGGGTTCCTGTGTCTCAGGGTGAAAATACATTTATCCTTTAACTTAAAGTGTTAGAAAATGTGCTGAAATTCCTTATCTCTATACTCAAAGGAAAGGTCATATTGGCAGACTCCTATACAGTGGAACGAGCATAAGAGCATAATCAGTTCTAGGAGAATGCTCGTAATCCAAAGTACTCGCATATCAAAGCAAGTTTCCACCATTGAAGTCAATTAAACCAAAAATAATTTGTTCCGGATTGACTTCAATGGCATGCAATACCGCATGCGGCCAGAGGCGGGAGCACTGAAGAGCCTCTAAAACGTCTGGAAAGGCCCGAGGACAGTTCCCGAGGACAGTTCGGCTGGCAACAACAAACCTCGGAAACACTCAGTTCACAAGCCATTTGGCACCATTCAGCTTCAGCGCCCCACCACCTCAGGCCAAATGCGGTAATGCACACTGCTTTGCCCTAAATCCTGCTCGTTTTGTGAGACAACACTTGCAAACCGAGAAAGGATTTTAGGAAATTGAGAAAATGCTCATTAACAGCGTTACTCGCAATCCGAGTTTCCACTGTACTTTTCGCTTGAAAAAAATAAAATAATTGTGAACAGACAGGTTTTGTTTTTGTTTTATGTAGAAGAGACATACTATGCCTTTTCTGCACTAAAGTTTCTCATTTGCCTGTCCACACGGTACACTGAGCTTCACACTCATCTGATAGAAATATTTCAGCCTAAAGGTGAATTAGGGAAAGGAAGCTCAGACAACAGAATATGTTGAGAAGGGAGATCAGTTAGTGAGATGCTAATCTCAGCAGGACATACCTAACCCTTGACATCAGGGATAGGATGATTTACGACAAAATAGAATATTATCCAAGAATGTTATTTCTTTTTTATTGTCCAGTACCCTGGAGCCCTAGTAGATCTAGTGTAGAGAAACCACCAACCCTTTCATAAAAAATGGGTTAAAGAGTTAGAGTGACAAGAACAGAGTCTGTCCAAACAACACACAAGGATGCTCTAGGAAAGTGGTTATTCCACTGCAAAGCCACCTGTAAATACAATTACAAGACTTGCAGGTTGAACCTGAAAAGTTTTGTACCAAAATGCAATATAAAGGTTAATGGGAATAATCTTTGAAGTCTTCCACAAAGCATTATAGAATAGTATAGAAGTATGGTACATGTACTGTACTAAAAGGGGGGGTTTCTGATGTACTGTTCTCGTAAAGGTATCAGAGCAGAATAACACATGGTATACCTATACAACAGATATATATCTTGTTGGAATATATAAGAGGACTATGCACAAAGAAACCTCTTACCTACTATAGAGATATAGTTGAAAGGGATTAAAAAACAACGGGCCACTGCCAACACTATGAAAAACAGTGTGGACACATAAATGTGCCAGTAAAAAATGTCCTAGTGAGAAGGGAGGTCCGATAGCTTCTTAAAGCTTTGATTCAAGTCACTAAAGACAAAGGCCCAGATTTAGGTACATCTGCGCATTATTGGACCGGCGTAGCGACCGCCTTTACGTTAGACTTGCGCAATGTAGCCC
>JAJQKJ010000067.1:0-55475 GCA_029574335.1 Rana kukunoris
GGGGTAGCAGGGTACAGGGACTGCCCCCCTTCACTGCCCCCCATGACATACAGACTGCCCCTCCCCCCGGGTAGCCTATACATCTTGTTGCTGTTTCCCATCGTCACGTCCCCCGTAGCAGCCGCTGTCACCCACATGAAGCCCGGTCCAGTGTAACTTTGCAGTGTTCGCCGGCTGTATATCTCGGCGAGTGAAGGGTTAATATGACTGGCTGTGTTCCCCACCCCGCCTCTCTCCATCCCGCCCCTGTGGGCGTCCCCAGTACATTGTAATCTTTAAACATATGGGACAGGCTGGAGAGGCGGGGCGGGGCGGGCGGGGCGGGGCCGTATTAGCATATGTCTAGTGTTAACGTGTGGGGGAGGAGTCTGTCTTAACCAATCATGTTGCTTGGTTTTTAAAAATTTGCATATTTCAGGAACACATTAATTATTCTTGAATTTTTATAATTTATATGTAATAAATAATAAAAAAAAGATGATGATGGGAGGGGGAAGTGTAAGTAGTAGTAGTTTAGTAAATATCGCCTGCAATGACAGTGAAAAAATAAAAAGTGCAAAAATGTTCTCTCCATAAGTTGGAAGTAACAGATATCCCAGCCTTATATATAACATTGAGACCCATTAATAATCCGTGGATGAAGAACGTGTTATCCTCTCTAGAGAAACCATCTCCATGGAGAATGCCACGGTCATCTATGTCTCCACCAGGGGGCGCTGCTTAAATAGGCAGCGCTCCGTTGTTTACATTTCTTGAGCCCCTTAACCCTTTCATTCCTTTTTTATGACATTTGGCGTATACAAGTTAAAATCCGTAATTTTTGCTAGAAAATTACCTAGAACCCCCCAAACAATATATATATTTTTTTAGCAGAGAATCTAGAGAATAAAATGGCGATTGTTGCAATATTTTGTCACACGGTATTTGTGCGGCGGTGTTATAAATGCAACTTTTTGGGAAAATTTTACTTTCATAAATAAAATAAAAATGAAACGGCAAAGTTAGCCCAATTTTTTGGCATAATGTGAAAGATAGATACCAGGTAAATATATACCAAGCACGTCACGGTTTATAATTGCACGCACTCGTGGAATGGCGACAAACTACGGTACCTAAAAATCTCCATAAGCGACGCTTTAAACTTTTTTTTACGGTTACCAGGTTAACATTACAGAGGAGGTCTAGTGCTAGAATTATTGCTCTCGCTCTAACCATCGCGGCAATACCTCACATGTGTGATTTGAACACCGTTTTCATATGCAGGCGCGACTTCCGTATGAGTTTTCTTTGTTTCGCAAGCTCGGGGGGAGGGGGCGCTTTAACCACTTGACTACTGGGCACTTAAACCCACTTAATAACCAGACCAATTTTCAGCTTTCGGTGCTCTCACATTTTGAATGACAATAACTCAGTCATACAACACTGCAACCAAATGAAATTTTTGTCCTTTTTTTCCCACAAATAGAGCTTTCTTTTGGTGGTATTTTATCACCTCTGCGCTTTTTATTTTTTTCACTATAAATGAAAAAAGAACGAAAATTTTGTAAAAAAATGAATTTTTCTTCATTTCTATTATAACATTTTGCAAAAAAGTAATTTTTCTTCATAAACTTGGCCTAAAATGTATACTGCTACATATCTTTGGTAACAAAACAAAAAAAAATTTGATATTATTTAGTCTGGGTGAAAGTTATGGGGTCTACAAGCTATGGTACCAATTACTGAAAATTGATCAATTTGATCACATCTGATGTACTGACAGCCTCTCTCATTTCTTGAGACCCTAACATGCCAGAAAAGTACAAATACCCCCCAAATGACCCCTTTTTGGAAAGAAGACATTCCAAGGTATTTAGAAAGAGGCATTGTGAGTTTTTTGAAGTTGTCATTTTTCCCACAATTCTTTGCAAAATCAAGATTTTTTTTCATTTTTATTTTCTTTCCACAAAATTTTCATATTAGCGGGTTATTTCTCACACACACCACAAATTACACCCCAAAACACATTCTGCTATTCCTCCCGAGTAGGGCGATACCACATGTGTGGGACTTTTACACAGCATGGCCACATACAGAGGCCTAACATGCAGGGAACGCCACCAGGCGTTCTGGAACACCCAGACCAATTCTGACATTTCTCTCCTACATGTAAAAATCAACACTTATTTGCTAGAAAATTTGGACATAGAACCCCAAAACATTATATATGCTTTTTTAGCAAAGACCCTAGAGAATACTTTGGAATGGCGGTTGTTGCAACTTACGATTTATCGCGCATGGTATTTGAACAGCAATTTTTCGAACACATTTTTTTTGGAAATAAAACAGTTTTGTGCTTTTAAAAAAAAAACACATTAAATTTAGCCCAATGTTTTTGCATAATATGAAAGATGAAGTTACGCCGAGTAAATAGATACCCAACATGTCACCCTTCAATATTGCACACGCTCGTGGAATGGCGCCAAACTTTGCGACTTAAAAATCCCCATAGGTGACGCTTTAAATATTTTTACTGGTTACATCATTTTAGTTGGAGAGGAGGTCTAGGGCCAAAATGATTGCTCTCGCTCTAACGTTCGCAGCGATACCTCACATGTGTGGTTTGAACTCCGTTTTCATATGTGGGCGGGACTTGCGTATGCGTTCACTTCTGCATGCGAGCTCACGGGGACAGGGGCGATGTATGCCCAGAGTATTGCAGAGTATGCCCAGAGTATTGCAGAGTATGCCCAGAGTATTGCAGAATATGCCCAGAGTATTGCAGAGTATGCCCAGAGTATTGCAGAGTATGCCCAGAGTATTGCAGAGTATGCCCAGAGTATTGCAGAGTATTGCGGAGTATGCCCAGAGTATTGCGGAGTATGCCCAGAGTATGCCCAGAGTATTGCGGAGTATGCCCAGAGTATTGCGGAGTATGCCCAGAGTATTGCGGAGTATGCCCAGAGTATTGCAGAGTATGCCCAGAGTATTGCAGAGTATGCCCAGAGTATTGCGGAGTATTGCAGAGTATGCCCAGAGTATTGCGGAGTATGCCCAGAGTATTGCGGAGTATGCCCAGAGTATTGCGGAGTATGCCCAGAGTATTGCGGAGTATGCCCAGAGTATTGCAGAGTATGCCCAGAGTATTGCGGAGTATTGCAGAGTATGCCCAGAGCATTGCAGAGTATGCCCAGAGTATTGCGGAGTATGCCCAGAGTATTGCGGAGTATGCCCAGAGTTTTGCGGAGTATGCCCAGAGTATTGCAGAGTATGCCCAGAGTATTGCGGAGTATTGCGGAGTATTGCGGAGTATTGCAGAGTATGCCCAGAGTATTGCAGAGTATGCCCAGAGTATTGCAGAGTATGCCCAGAGTATTGCGGAGTATTGCAGAGTATTGCGGAGTATTGCAGAGTATGCCCAGAGTATTGCAGAGTATGCCCAGAGTATTGCGGAGTATTGCAGAGTATTGCGGAGTATTGCAGAGTATGCCCAGAGTATTGCAGAGTATGCCCAGAGTATTGCGGAGTATTGCAGAGTATGCCCAGAGTATTGCAGAGTATGCCCAGAGTATTGCGGAGTATGCCCAGAGTATTGCGGAGTATGCCCAGAGTTTTGCGGAGTATGCCCAGAGTATTGCAGAGTATGCCCAGAGTATTGCGGAGTATTGCAGAGTATTGCGGAGTATTGCAGAGTATGCCCAGAGTATTGCAGAGTATGCCCAGAGTATTGCAGAGTGTGCCCAGAGTATTGCGGAGTATTGCAGAGTATTGCGGAGTATTGCAGAGTATGCCCAGAGTATTGCAGAGTATGCCCAGAGTATTGCGGAGTATTGCAGAGTATTGCGGAGTATTGCAGAGTATGCCCAGAGTATTGCAGAGTATGCCCAGAGTATTGCGGAGTATTGCAGAGTATGCCCAGAGTATTGCGGAGTATTGCAGAGTATTGCGGAGTATTGCAGAGTATGCCCAGAGTATTGCAGAGTATGCCCAGAGTATTGCGGAGTATGCCCAGAGTATTGCGGAGTATGCCCAGAGTATTGCGGAGTATGCCCAGAGTATTGTATGCGGAGTATGCCAGAGTAAGAGTATTGCAGAGTATTGCAGAGTATGGCGTATTAGTATTGCAGAGTATGCCCAGAGTATTGCGGAGTATTGCAGAGTATGCCCAGAGTATTGCGGAGTATGCCCAGAGTATTGCGGAGTATGCCCAGAGTATTGCGGAGTATGCCCAGAGTATTGCGGAGTATGCCCAGAGTATTGCGGAGTATGCCCAGAGTATTGCCCCCCAGAGTATTGCCATAGTATTGCCCCCCCCAGAGTATTGCCCCCCCCCAGAGTATTGCCCCCCCCCAGAGTATTGCTCCCCCCCCAGAGTATTGCCCCCCCAGAGTATTGCCCCCACCCAGAGTATTGCCCAGAATTGCAGAGTATGTGCAGCAGGGATGGCTGAGCAGGGAGGGATGGATGGATGGATCTGTGACTACATTTGTCACAGATCCAGCCCGCAGCACTGGCGCTGCCATCCGCTCCCTCCCCTCTCCTCTCACACTGTACCGATCAGTACAGAGAGAGGAGGGAGGCACCGGCGTCATCAAATGACGCCGGTCTGTTTACATCTGATCGCGCCGTCATTGGACGGCGCGATCACGTGGTAAACCGCCGCTATCAGCGGCGATTTACCGTGATCCGTGACCCGCCAGGTCCTCTGGACCCGGCGGTCACGGACATTCCCGGGTGCGCGCCCCAGGGGGCGCGCGGGAGCGCAACTCTGGAATCACGTTATATAACGTGATCCCAGATTTAAGCAACCACCTTGCCGCCGTTATTTTTCGGCAGGTGGTTGCTAAGTGGTTAAAAAAAAAATCTTATTTTTTTTTATAATATTAAATTGTGTTTTTTTTGTTTTGTTTTTTACATTTTGATCACTTTTATTGCTGTTACAAGGAATGTAAACATCCCTTGTGACAGTAATAGGTGGTGACAGGTCCTCTTTATGGAGGGATTTGAGGTCTAAAAGACCCCCGGTCCCTCCTTTACACTTCAAAGTATTCAGATCGGCGAAATCGGCGAAAACGGCCATTCTGAATACTGTGTACTTTTTTAAATCCGGCGCCATTGGCAGCCGAGAAACCCGGAAGTGACGTCATGACGTCGCTTCCGCGTTTACACTTTGCAGACTGAATGAAAGCCGTGTACGGCTTTCATTCAGTCTGCGCCAAGACAACGGAGGCGCGGGATCGAGGATCGGGTCTCCCGGTGGGACGGGAGGCCGGTCAGAGCGACGAGAGGCGGCGGGAGGGGGGATGTCCCCTCCCGCTCCTCCGGCATAACAACCGAGCGGCTTTTAGCCGCATTGTTCGTTATGTCTGGATAGCCAATCGCCTGCACCTAGAGGCATCATTCAGATATCATTTTGTTCCGGCGGCGATCCTGCGCACCATAAGAACAATCATAGCGGTGGTTCCGCTGCTTGATCGTTCTTATAGGCGGCGGGAGGGGACATCCCCCTCCTGCCACCATCTGGTGCTTCTCCGGGCTCCCCCATGCCATCTCTTTGACTGTCGGAGGCTGGGGCGTGATGTGATGACGTCACGCGCAGGTACCCGTAAGTAAACAAACCGCAATTGCGGCAAGTAAGAATGAGATCTGTGAATTTTTTTTCACAATCTCATTCTTTCCAGCCTGGAGGACAGATGTGGGGTCTTATTGACCCCGTATCTCTCCTTAAAGAGGACTTGTCATGCACTATTCTTATTACAAGGGATGTTTACATTTCTTGTAATAGGAATAAAAGCGATCAAAAAAAATGTAAAATAAAGTGTAAAAAATAAATAAATAAGTAAAAAATAAAAATAACAAAACACCCCTGTCCCCGGGAAGATCGCGCTCAGAAGCGAACGCACACGTAAGTCCCGCTCACGTATACAAACGTCATTCAAACCACACATGTGAGGTGTTGCCGTGTGCGTTAGAGCGTGTGCAACAATTATAGCACTAGACCTCCTCTGTAACTCTAACCTGGTAACCTGTAAAAAATTGAAAGTGTCGCCTATGGAGATTTTTAAGTAACAAAGTTTGGCGCCATTCCATGACTGTGAGCAATTTTAAAGGGTGACATGTTAGATGATGTTACGCCGAGTAAATAGATACCTTTCATATTTTACAAAACAATTGGGCTAACTTTATGGTTTTGTTATTTTTTAATTCATTAAACCATTTAAAAAAAAAAAAAAGGCGTTTGGAAAATTATTGCGCAAATACCGTGCAGGATAAAATGTTGCAATGACCGCCATTTTATTCCCTAGGGTGTCTGCTAAAAAAACATATATAATGTTTGGGGGTTCTGAGTAATTTTCTAGCAAAACAATGATGATTTGTAGGGGAGAAGTGCCAGAATAGGTCCGGTATGGAGGTGGGTATTAAAGCCTGGTATTTAAGGGGTTAAAGCGGATGTCTGCTGAAAATAAATAAATAAATGCCACCAGCTACAAATACTGCAGCTACTAACTTTTAATATTAGGACACTTACCTGCCCTGGAGTCCTGCAATCGCTTGTCACTCTGCTGCCCCCCACCATCCTCGGTGAGGGAACCAGGAAGTGAAGCGCTCCGGCTTCACTGCCCAGTTCCCTATGGCGCATGCACGAGTCGCGCTACGCCTGCCGATTGGCTCCCGCTGTGTTCTGGGAGCCGAGTGTTCCCAGAACAGGTATTTAGACAGGTATGTGCACCCCCCTCCCCCCTCAAAGGTGTCAAATGTGACACTGGAGGGGGGAGGGTTCCGATCAGCGGGAGTTTAACTTTAGGGTGGAGCTCCGCTTTAATATACTCTAATCAGAGTACTGTAGTTCAGTAACACTGTACTACTCTGGGGGTGATCAGAGATTTGTTTTTACACTTTGATTGCTGTTAAAATAATGATCACTGTAAATAGCAATGTTTTGAAAGTCGCGTTACATTTAAAATGGCTGTGATTTGTGATCTGTGATTGACTACAGTTATCATATAGTACAGGGTATGATGTAATAGCTGTGGGCTCCTGTGGGCTCCTCACAACATCACTCAATAGGAAACACAGCTGTTATGATCATGTGGACACCAGTGGGGGCCATAAACAAACGGAAAAAAAAAACAATTGCAGCCTCACTGTGCCCATCAAACGCAGCTAATGTGTCCATCAATTGCCACCACTGTGCCCATCAAATGCAGCCATTGTGCCCTTCAAACGCAGCAACTGCGCCCAACAATTTTCGCCACTGTGCCCATCAATTGTCGCAAATGTGCCCATCAATTGTCGCCACTGTGCCATGCCATCAATTGTCACCACTGTGCCATTATTTGTCGCCACTGTTCCATGCCATCAAATGCAGCCACTGTGCCATCAATTGTCACCACTGTGCCCATCAATTGTCACCACTGTGCCATTATTTGTTGCCACTGTTTCATGCCATCAAATGCAGCCACTGTGCCATCAATTGTCACCACTGTGCCATCAATTGTCACCACTGTGCCCATCAATTGTTACCACTGTGCTGCCATCAAACGCATCCACTGTGCCTATCAATTGTCACCACTGTGCCCATGAATTGTCGCCACTGTGCCATCAATTGTCACCACTGTGCCATGCCATCAAACGCAGCCACTGTGCCTATCAATTGTCACCACTGTGCCCATGAATTGTCGCCACTGTGCCATCAATTGTCACCACTGTGCCATGCCATCAAACGCAGCCACTGTGCCTATCAATTGTCGCCACTGTGCCCATCAATGGCTGCCAGTACATGTACATGATCCAGCCTGCCCATTCCGGCTGCTCACAGTAAACGTAATGTCCCAGATTCACAAAGCACTTACGCTGACGTAAAGCACCTTTTGCCAACGTAAGTGCAAATGTGCGCCTAAAAACTGGCCATCCTACGCCGATGTATCTTGCACACTCCGGCGTAGCGTGGGCGTACATATGGGCTGGATGCATGTTGCTGCTCCTATTGATTAGGCATTCAAACATGCAAATGAGGGAAATATGGCGATTCACGAACGTGAGTGTGCCAGACGCAGGCTACGCGAGGTGCGCGTAAGTTGTACGTCCGGCGTTAAGTTATTCCCCATAGATGAGGAGCAACCCAGCAGCAGACATGCAAAGGTCTGTACCAGGGAACACAAGCCTGCGTATTGTGCGTTGGACGTATGTCTGGCTGGGCGTACGTTAAGTTCACAGTGTACATGGTGATCGGGCGTAGCTTAGGCAGTTGTGCCGGCGTGGTTGTGAGCAGGCGCACAGGGGTGTTGTGCATGCGTCCACGTCACTGCGACGTCACAGCGCATGCGCAGTTCGTGATATGCCGGGTGTAAAACACTGCACCACGCTCGGACCATCGTTTACATGGGGTCACACCCACTTCCACCTACGCCGGCCTGCACCTTCGAAAAACCACGCCACGCAGGCGCAACGTTGGGAGCACTGCCTTGCTGAATGCAATGCTTTCCTCTCTGCGCTACGCCAGCATGGCGTACGGCGTTGGCGCTACGGTGACGTAATGTGCGCCCACACTCTGTGAATCTGGGCCAATGTGTGCAGTCAGCTAGTGGTTAAAGCTGAAATTGAGGTATGCATATTCTTGCATAGTTACAGTGGTTCAGCATGGACCAATGAAAGTATGTACGGTATGTGCGATACTTCGCTGAGTCTCTCAGAAACAGAAAATCCCTGTAGTATGCACACCTACCACAGTGCTTGCTGCTAGCTTCTAGGTCCCATGCACAGCACTAGGGATGAGCTAAACACCCCCGCATTCGGTTCGCATCAGAACCATCGAACGGACCGAACGTTCGCGCGAACATTTAGAACCCCATTGAAGTCTATGGAACTCGAACATTTGAATTCAAAAGTGCTCATTTTAAAGCCTAATATGCAAGTCATTGTCGTAAAACGTCTTTGAGAACCCGGGTCTTGCCCCAAGGAACATGTATCAATGGAAAAAAGTTAAAAAAACTGTAGTTTTTTTAGGCGCAGGACTCTCAGGGCAAACTATAGACACCCAGCAGGTACAATATTTAAAGGAATTTTTTTTTTTTTTTAATTTACGCATCATTAAAATCAGCATGTCTGGGCTGTATACTTCAGATCTGTTAATGTTATGCTGTATACTTCAGATCTGTTAATACTGGGCTATATATGCCTGATCTGTTAATACTGGGCTATATACTCCTGATCTCTTAACGCTGGGCTGTATATGCCTAGTCTGGTAATTCTGAGCTGTATACTCCTGATCTGTAAAAGATGGGCTATATACAGTACTTCAGACCTGTAAATGGTGGGCTGTATACTCCGGACCTGTAAATAGTGAGCTATATACTCCTGACCTGTAATGCTGGGCTGTATACTCCTGACCTGTAATGCTGGGCTGTATACTCCTGACCTGTAATGCTGGGCTGTATACTCCTGACCTGTAATGCTGGGCTGTATACTCCTGACCTGTAATGTTGGGCTGTATACTCCTGACCTGTAATGCTGGGCTGTATACTCCTGACCTGTAATGCTGGGCTGTATACTCCTGACCTGTAATGCTGGGCTGTATACTCCTGACCTGTAATGTTGGGCTGTATACTCCTGACCTGTAATGCTGGGCTGTATACTCCTGACCTGTAAATAGTGAGCTATATACTCCTGACCTGTAATGCTGGGCTGTATACTCCTGACCTGTAATGCTGGGCTGTATACTCCTGACCTGTAATGCTGAGCTGTATACTCCTGACCTGTAATGCTGGGCTGTATACTCCTGACCTGTAATGTTGGGCTGTATACTCCTGACCTGTAATGCTGGGCTGTATACTCCTGACCTGTAATGCTGGGCTGTATACTCCTGACCTGTAATGCTGGGCAGTATACTCCTGACCTGTAATGTTGGGCTGTATACTCCTGACCTGTAATGTTGGGCTGTATACTCCTGACCTGTAATGCTGGGCTGTATACTCCTGACCTGTAATGCTGGGCTGTATACTCCTGACCTGTAATGCTGGGCTGTATACTCCTGACCTGTAATGCTGGGTTGTATACTCCTGACCTGTAATGCTGGGCTGTATACTCCTGACCTGTAATGCTGGGCTGTATACTCCTGACCTGTAATGCTGGGCTGTATACTCCTGACCTGTAATGCTGGGCTGTATACTCCTGACCTGTAATGTTGGGCTGCTGTATACTCCTGACCTGTAATGCTGGGCTGCTGTATACTCCTGACCTGTAATGCTGGGCTGTATACTCCTGACCTGTAATACTGGGCTGTATACTCCTGACCTGTAATGCTGGGCTGTATACTCCTGACCTGTAATGCTGGGCTGTATACTCCTGACCTGTAATGCTGGGCTGCTGTATACTCCTGACCTGTAATGCTGGGCTGTATACTCCTGACCTGTAATGCTGGGCTGTATACTCCTGACCTGTAATGCTGGGCTGTATACTCCTGACCTGTAATGCTGGGCTGTATACTCCTGACCTGTAATGTTGGGCTGTATACTCCTGACCTGTTAATGTTGGGCTGTATACTCCTGACCTGTTAATGCTGGGCTGTATATTCCTAACCTGTTAATGGTGAGCTATATATTCTTGACCTGTGAATGCTGGGCTATATACTCCTGATCTGTGAATGCTGGGCTATATACTTCTGACCTGTATACTCCTGATCTGTTAATGCTGAGCTATGTACTCCTGATCTGTTAATGCTGGGCTGTATTCTCCGGACCTGTTAATTGTGAGCTATATACTCCTGACCTGCAATGCTGGGCTAGATACTCCTGACCTGTGAACTTTAGTTACTCCTGAGTCCTGACCTGAATACATTTATATTTTACATTGACATTTGTATTATTTTATTTTTCTAAGGGCCAGTTTACAAAAGAATGTGGTGCAGGAAACATGCATTCCATGCCGGTAAGAACACTACACTGCCTTTGCGATCTGCATGCAGGTGCCAATGTATTGATAACATCACCCCATATACAGATCACATATGGAAACCATACCAAGCTGTTTGCTGCAGCGTGCATTTAAAAGTAATGCATGCATTACTTTTTCTGCATTCCAGTGTGATTTACAGCCCATTCAAATGAATTAGTTGTCAAAATGCACCAAACGGGGAAAACATGGGAAATGTATTGGTCCCAAGTTTTCTTCAAAGCCAATCACCATTTGTTTTACTCGTGTGATCTAGACCTGTATACTCCTGACCTGTAATGCTGGGCTGTATACTCCTGACCTGTAATGCTGGGCTGTATACTCCTGACCTGTAATGCTGGGCTGTATACTCCTGACCTGTAATGTTGGGCTGCTGTATACTCCTGACATGTAATGCTGGGCTGCTGTATACTCCTGACCTGTAATGCTGGGCTGTATACTCCTGACCTGTAATACTGGGCTGTATACTCCTGACCTGTAATGCTGGGCTGTATACTCCTGACCTGTAATGCTGGGCTGTATACTCCTGACCTGTAATGCTGGGCTGTATACTCCTGACCTGTAATGCTGGGCTGTATACTCCTGACCTGTAATGCTGGGCTGTATACTCCTGACCTGTAATGCTGGGCTGTATACTCCTGACCTGTAATGTTGGGCTGTATACTCCTGACCTGTTAATGCTGGGCTGTATACTCCTGACCTGTTAATGCTGGGCTGTATATTCCTAACCTGTTAATGGTGAGCTATATATTCTTGACCTGTGAATGCTGGGCTATATACTCCTGATCTGTGAATGCTGGGCTATATACTTCTGACCTGTATACTCCTGATCTGTTAATGCTGGGCTGTATTCTCCGGACCTGTTAATTGTGAGCTATATACTCCTGACCTGCAATGCTGGGCTAGATACTCCTGACCTGTGAACTTTAGTTACTCCTGAGTCCTGACCTGAATACATTTATATTTTACATTGACATTTGTATTATTTTATTTTTCTAAGGGCCAGTTTACAAAAGAATGTGGTGCAGGAAACATGCATTCCATGCCGGTAAGAACACTACACTGCCTTTGCGATCTGCATGCAGGTGCCAATGTATTGATAACATCACCCCATATACAGATCACATATGGAAACCATACCAAGCTGTTTGCTGCAGCGTGCATTTAAAAGTAATGCATGCATTACTTTTTCTGCATTCCAGTGTGATTTACAGCCCATTCAAATGAATTAGTTGTCAAAATGCACCAAACGGGGAAAACATGGGAAATGTATTGGTCCCAAGTTTTCTTCAAAGCCAATCACCATTTGTTTTACTCGTGTGATCTAGACCTGTATACTCCTGACCTGTAATGCTGGGCTGCTGTATACTCCTGACCTGTAATGCTGGGCTGTATACTCCTGACCTGTAATGCTGGGCTGTATACTCCTGACCTGTAATGCTGGGCTGTATACTCCTGACCTGTAATGCTGGGCTGTATACTCCTGACCTGTAATGCTGGGCTGCTGTATACTCCTGACCTGTAATGCTGGGCTGTATACTCCTGACCTGTAATGCTGGGCTGTATACTCCTGACCTGTAATGCTGGGCTGTATACTCCTGACCTGTAATGTTGGGCTGCTGTATACTCCTGACCTGTAATGCTGGGCTGCTGTATACTCCTGACCTGTAATGCTGGGCTGTATACTCCTGACCTGTAATACTGGGCTGTATACTCCTGACCTGTAATGCTGGGCTGTATACTCCTGACCTGTAATGCTGGGCTGTATACTCCTGACCTGTAATGCTGGGCTGTATACTCCTGACCTGTAATGCTGGGCTGTATACTCCTGACCTGTAATGCTGGGCTGTATACTCCTGACCTGTAATGCTGGGCTGTATACTCCTGACCTGTAATGTTGGGCTGTATACTCCTGACCTGTTAATGCTGGGCTGTATACTCCTGACCTGTTAATGCTGGGCTGTATATTCCTAACCTGTTAATGGTGAGCTATATATTCTTGACCTGTGAATGCTGGGCTATATACTCCTGATCTGTGAATGCTGGGCTATATACTTCTGACCTGTATACTCCTGATCTGTTAATGCTGAGCTATGTACTCCTGATCTGTTAATGCTGGGCTGTATTCTCCGGACCTGTTAATAGTGAGCTATATACTCCTGACCTGCAATGCTGGGCTAGATACTCCTGACCTGTGAACTTTAGTTACTCCTGAGTCCTGACCTGAATACATTTATATTTTACATTGACATTTGTATTATTTTATTTTTCTAAGGGCCAGTTTACAAAAGAATGTGGTGCAGGAAACATGCATTCCATGCCGGTAAGAACACTACACTGCCTTTGCGATCTGCATGCAGGTGCCAATGTATTGATAACATCACCCCATATACAGATCACATATGGAAACCATACCAAGCTGTTTGCTGCAGCGTGCATTTAAAAGTAATGCATGCATTACTTTTTCTGCATTCCAGTGTGATTTACAGCCCATTCAAATGAATTAGTTGTCAAAATGCACCAAACGGGGAAAACATGGGAAATGTATTGGTCCCAAGTTTTCTTCAAAGCCAATCACCATTTGTTTTACTCGTGTGATCTAGAATCCATCACAGTCATGTCTACTAATGGCATGGCTGTGATTGGCCAGTGCAACATGTGACACAGCATGTGACCCAGCCTCTATATAAGCTAGAGGCACATAACACAGCTCGTCACTCTGCTTTAGCTAGGGTAGGGAAAGGCAACTGCTGCTGCTGCTCTGAGGGAGAGAATTAGATAGGAGTCAGACTGTCCTGCTTCAGAAATCAAATTACTCAGCGATCTACATAGCACAGCAAGTCACTCTGCATTAGATACTTTAGGGAAAGGTTCCTGGGTTTGCTTTTAGGGAGATAAATAGATAGGAGTCAGTCCTGCTTCAGAAATCAAATTACACCAGCACTGCATATGTTACTGTGAGGCCGCGTACACACGATCGAATTTGTGACAGACCGTTTCAGCAGACAAATTTGATCGTGTGTACGGGCGGACAGATGGGCTTTTCAAGCAGACAAATTGTAAAGCATGCTTTAAAATTTGTCTGCTGGGAACCCGTCCGTCCGACATGTCTGCTGGTTAGTACGCTGACCAGCAGACATATCTGCCCGCGCATGCATCAAATGGATTTGACGCATGCGTGGAAGTTGTTTACTTGTCTGCCGGCGGGGATTTTGGTTTGATCGGGTGTACAACGATCAAACCAAAATTGCCCAGCAGACAAATCGGATCAAATCGGTCTGTCAGACCAATTTGATCGGATTTATTTGGTCGTGTGTACGCCTGAGATACACTGTTTTGATACTTTTCTTCTATTGTGCTATTCAAAAAACATCCATTTAGGGAGAAAAAAAGTTGCAGTGTTTCCACCATATCTGTACGTGTGAGATAAACCCTTTAGATACTTTTCTTCTATTGTGCTATTCAAAAAACACCCATTCATGGCAAAAACATATATTTTTCTATTGTGCTTTTCACAAAAAAAAAAAAAAACATTTAGGGCAAAAAAATATATTTTGCAGTGTTTCCTCCAGTGTTTTCAGTGTTTCCTCCATATCTGTACGTGTGAGATAAACACTTTACCTACTGTTCTTCTATTGTGCTATTAAAAAAACACCCATTCATGTGCATGTGGTATATAAACCAAAGTAGGTGGCCAGTAGGTGGAGTTTTTTTTTTTTTTAGACTCCAGCTGGTTTATATACCACATGCACACCTGATCCTGCACTTATTTTGCCTGGGAGGTCTCCTGCTGTCCCTGTCCCGTGTGTGCGGTAATGCCGCCACAGCTCCCCTGGCGGACATATCCTTTCGGCTATGGCTCCATACATCCCTTATCTTTTTGCCTTAGATCCTATGTGAGTACTCTAGGTGGATATTCTTCCCACCCCACACTGGTTATCCATTTATGAACTATTCATTAACCACTTAAGGACCGCCGCATGTACATTTACGTTGGCAGAATGGCACCGACAGGCACATCAACTTATATATACATTGGTGCCTTGGGGGGGGTTCGGGGGTCCGATCGAACACCCCCCCGTACATGCGGCGGTTCGATTACCTGGCCGAGCAATCCGGGATGAGGGGGCGGCTATTTGTTTTTGTCCGCCCCCTCCGGATCGCTCTCAGCCAATCCACGCGCTCCCCCTGTGTGTCATTTCCTCCTCCTGTGTAAACACAGGAAGGAGGAAGTGATGTGATCGCTCCCTCAGCGTTTTTTTCGACCACCGCTGAGGAGAGATCACATCACATAGTAAGTGTACACAACAGCACACTGACACACAGACACATAGGAACTGTGCCAGCTACACGCACAAGTGAAACACTTTTCTCAGGTACAAGTAGGCGACAGAGCCTGCAGCGGTATTTGGTGGGGGCCTAATCCGGCTCTACGAATGTTGAGGCCAGGAGCAAAACAGGCGGTAGTAGATTGGATTGCTGACAGTGCCTCCAGTTCCTTCACATTGTCTCTCAACCAGTCTTGTGCTGAAAGATCAGAGTTGGCACCTGCAGCCGATTTCCATTAGTCTTTCACCTCACCCCCTTGCAAATCAGTCAAGCAGTCTGAGCCCCGAATCATGCAGCAGTCTCTTCTGCTTTTTGATGAGTCTGTTAGCATGTGTGTTCCCAGGGCCATCCACCTAGCCCAGCCCCAGAAGTGGAGGAGATTGAGTGCACCGATACCCAACTACTTATGTTTCAAGATGAGTACATGGGGAGACCATCACCGCACGTCTCGGATGATGATGAAAAACAGTTGCCAATTGCTGCTGCTTTTGCAATTGTGCAGATCGACAAGGAGGGCAGTGGTGAAGACTGGGTGGAAGATGATGTGGTGGACGATGAGGTCCACGACCCCACATGGAATCAACCTCATGCAGGTGACCCATGTAGTTCCGAGGAAGAGGCGGTGGTCACACAGAGCCAGCAGCATAGCAGAAGAGGGAGCAGGGTGCCTAAGCGGAGCGTCGGTCCCCTAGACAGTACGCCTGCTACTGCCCAACGCAGCAAGGGACCGATCACACCAAAGCCAGGTCCAAGGAGTTCCCTAGCATGGCAGTTCTTCACACAATGTGCTGATGACAAAAAACGAGTGGTTTCACGCTGTGCAATCAGAGCCTGAAGCGAGGCATAAACGTTCTCAACCTGAGCACAACCTGCATGACCAGGCATCTAAGTGCAAAGCACGAGCTGCAGTGAAGTAGACGCCTCAAAAACCAAGAAAGGTCTCTGGCTCCTCCTACTTCCTCTTCTGCTTCAGTCTCTCCACCTCTGTAGTGACAGTGCCACCTGCCACCCCGCAATCAGAGGAACGTCAAGCAACACTACCACCTGGGTCACCAAACATCTCCACAATAGCTCTCTATCTCCCAAACACTGGAGCGGAAGAGGAAGTACCCCCTACCCACCCGCGATCCCTGGCCCTGAATGCCAGCATTTTAAAATGACTAGCCTTTGAAATGCTTGCATTCCGTCTGGTGGAGACACGTTTTTTCAAAGCCTGATGGCATTGGCTGTCCCACAGTACGTCGTGCCAAGCCGCCACAACTTTTCCAGGAGAGCCATCCCTTCCCTGCACAACCAAGTGGGGGACAAAATCAGGTGTGCACTGCGCAACGCCATCTGTGGCAAGGTCCACCTAACTACGGATACGTAGACCAGTAAGCACAGTCAGGGACGTCATATCTCCCTAACAGCACACTGGGTAAATGCAGTTGCGGCTGGGCCTAAGGCGGAATGGAATTTTGGCGCATGTCTTTCTACCACCAAAGATTGCAAGGCGCTTCAGTTTGCCTCCTGTTGCTAACTCCTCCTACTCCGCTTCCTCATCCTCTACCGCCTCCTCATCCGGTCAGCGTAACACTTTCACCACCAACTTCAGTACAGCCATGGGTAAACGACAGCAGGCAGTTTTAAAACGTTCCTGTTTGGGGGAAAAACCACACACCGCGCAGGAGTTGTGGAGAGACATGGAACAGCAGACCAATGAGTGGTTAGCAGCAGTGAGCCTCAAGCCGGGCCTGGTGGTGTGCGATAATGGGCGAAATCTCGTGGCAGCTCTGAGCCTAGCCGGTTTGATGCACATCCCTTGCCTGGTGCATGTGCTGAATTTGGTGGTGCAGAGGTTCCTTAAAACTTACCCCGATCTGCCACAGCTGCTGCAGAAAGTGCGGGCCGTCTGTGCGCACTTTCAGTGTTCTCACCCTGCTGTTGCTCTCCTGTCATCGATGCAGCGTAACTTAGGCCTTCCCGTTCACCTGGACTGCCACTCCAGGGGCAATATTTAAGTTTATTTTGCAAAGCAAATGTACAAAAATCAAAAATCTAATACTTTCAACAGGGTACATTCTACTTTGTATTGCGACGCAGCGCATAAATACACTACATAACAATACAGTTCCAAGCATACAATTAAATTACATTCATCCATCCTGCGGTATGATGCCTGACGTGTTGCGCAGAGTAATAAAACCCTGAGACATCACATCGTGCATGACGCCGCATTACCCTGAAAACAGCACTTCAAAAACGTGTCAAGAAATGTCCATATCATATACTGTCAAAATGCCCGGGGGGGGCCAAAGTCTTCCAGTGTAAACGTACAGTTAGGGGAGGGGGGAAATCTTCAGACATCCTCCGCCTCCTTAAAGTCCATCAAGGTATAGTCTCTCAGCAGGCTGAAGATCAGTCTGCGACAGTCCTCGATGGACATCCTCTGCCGGTTGTGGACGCGGCGATTTCTGGCGTACCATAAGGCATCCTTAAAGCAACACAGAACCCGCCACGCACTGTCAATGTCCTCCTGTGAATGGGTTCCACAGAAGAGTCCGTTTAACACACCAAAGTGTGTAATAGCAGTCTGTGGTACAAAGTCTTTAAGTTCAGGTTCCAAGGCACTCAACAGGCCCTGTGCAAAGGGGCACTCCCAGAACACATGATATGCTGTTTCCTCCTGGATGATGCAAAAGGGGCAGTGCCTGTATCTGCACAGGTTTCTGGCATGTAGGAATGTCCTGAGCAGCAATCCCCCTTGGATTGCCATCCATGCCTGATCTTTGTGCCTGTTGGTGAGTCTCTTTGAAGAAACGTTCCTCCAGACCACTTTGCAAGTGGCTGAAGGGAGGCCTGGAATAGTCTCAAAGATGTCCGATGCTCTAATCAACTTGTAGATAGTTTTTTGGCTTCCACAAGTCGGGCTTAACTCCATCCAGCCCCAGCTCCTTGATGAACTTGAAAGTATCCAAGTAATACCATGGAGTGTCCCAGTTGTAGGGGACGGAACTGTCCCATTTGTCCCATCCAAGCGACTTCCAAAGAGGCAGGAGGAAAAAACGGGACATGGAGTTACCGCCAGAGTCCACAGTTCTGTCAACCAAAGTCCTGCGGATGCAGTTACAAGCAAAGAACGCCCTCAGTAATGTGGCGATGTCGGGCACGCCCTTACCGCCCTTGAGAGGTTCCTTGAACATAACAGTCCGCTTTACTCTGTCCATTTTGGAGTTCCAGATGAAGTGAAACACCGCCCTGGTGATGGCCTTGCAGGTGTTGACCCGGGGGGGGGCCAGGCCTGGGCGAGGTACTGCAACACAGGGAGAATCTCGCTGCGGAGTACCAGTGTTTTCCCTTCGATGGTAAGATCTCTGTTGCTCCAAAGTCCAAACTTTTGTCGCATCTTAGCCAGTCTTTCCTCCCAGGACTTCAGGGCTGCGCCCTCCGCTCCAAACCAGACTCCAAGAATTTTGATGAAGTCCGCTTTGATGCTGAACGGTATGGGTGCAGAAGAAGGCAGGAACCACTTTCCGAAGAGCATGACTTCCGACTTCCCGCAGTTGACCTTTGCCCCTGAAGCTTGGCTGAAGTCCTCGCACGTCTGGACGAGTGTGTCGATGGAGCACCGGTCAGCACAGAACACCGTCACGTCATCCATGTAGAGCGAGCACCTGACCTCCCGTCTTTCCGGTCCTGGTGCGGTGATCCCTCTGATCTCTGAGTTCCGTCTGATGCTTTGGGCGAATAGCTCTATACAGCAAACAAAAAGCAGAGGTGAGAGAGGGCAGCCTTGTCTGACCCCCGAGAGAACCTTGAAGGGGTCAGTTTTCCAGCCATTTACCAACACCAAACTACAAATATCCTTATACATAACATTCACATACGAGCAAAACAGTTCCCCAAGACCAAACCTGCGCAGAGTTCTGCACATAAACTCATGGGAGACGCGGTCAAAGGCCTTCTCCTGGTCAAGGCTGACCAGGGCCGCGTGCACACGGCAGTCCTGAATATACTGGACCGTGTCCCGGACAAGCGCGAGGCTGTCCGCAATCCTGTGACCAGGAATGCCACAAGTTTGATCCGGGTGGATGATCTGTCCGATGACAGATTTCAGCCTGTTGGCCAAAACCTTGGCAAGGATTTTGTAGTCCACGTTCAAAAGAGAGATCGGACGCCAATTTCTCAAGTCCGACCTCTCCCCCTTGCGTTTATACAAAATCGTGATCATCCCCTCTCTCAGTGATGGAGGCATTCTACCCTCCACCACCATCTCCTCGTACAGCTCGAGCAGGTCCGGGCCCACGAGGTCCCACATGGCTACATAGAGCTCAACTGGGAGACCATCGCAACCCGGGGTCCTGCCTTGCCTAAAGGATTTAGCGGCAGAGTGCAGCTCCTCCAACACCAGGGGGGCGTTGACGGCTGATGAACCTGCAGGATCAATTTGGTTAGTGATACCTGACAGGAACCTGTCGGCTGCCTCCGTGTCCGTTTCTTTCGGGGAGTAGAGGTTGGTGTAGTAGTCTTCAACCACTTGCATTACAGCCTCCTTCCCCTTCTGGAGTGTTCCGGTCTCGTCACGCAGCTCTGGCAAGGGAGTGTGTCCCGAGTGGAGTTTCCTGAAAAAGAAAGCGTTACACTTCTCACCTTTCTCAATGTTCTCCACCTTGGCACGGAAGACAATGTGCCTGGATTCTTCCTCGAAGTACCCCTTCAGGCTCTTCTTGGCGTCCTCCAGGTCGTGCCTAACGTCCCAGCCGCAGTGGTGAAGGTCCTGCAGGGACTGCAACTGACGTTGCAGTCTCCTGAGTTCCTTCTTCCTTGCACACACTTGCTGTCGTCCCCTTGCCTGAAAGAAGCTGCGCAGCTTAACTTTCACAACCTCCCACCAATCACTTACCTTGCTGAAGAATCTCTTTTCCTCCGTCCAGGAGGCGTAGGCCTCCCGGAGTTCCCCCATCAATTCCTCATTTTCCAGCAGGGTGCAATTCAGCTTCCAGGAACCTGGGCCGTGGGCAAAGCCCTCGCCCAGTTCACCCCGAAAGCGGTCAGTTGGGCCACTGACAGGGGTGGAAGGGGGAGGGCGGGGAAGTCCTCCATGGAGGACAGGTCCGGGGTGGGCAGCGGGATGGGAATGGTCTCCTCTGGCACAGAGAGGGTGGGTGGGGGTGTACCAGAGGAGGGGACAGGGACAGGGGTGGGGCCAGGGGTGGGCACAGGGACAGGGGTGGGGACAGGGGCAGGGGTGGGGACAGGGGCTGACTTACCTGTGGCCTTGCGGGGCTCACTCGGTTTCTTCTCTGGTGGCTTCTTCCCGGAGATAGAGGCTGACTTACCCTGGATCAGGGCTCCAGCGTAGGTCCGGGTCCTCTGGGGGCATTGCCTGAAGACATGCTCTGCCAAACCGCAGAGGTTGCAGGTTTTGGACCTCGGACAGTCCTTGGTCTCATGGCCTACAACCCGACAGAACCTGCAAGAAAGTTCTGTGCAATCCTTTCCCATGTGCCCAGGGTGGCCACATCTGTTGTGGGGTATCCCGGGGTAGAAGAGGAGGCCTGCGGATGATCCCAGGGAGAAACGTGGCTGAAGGTGCTGCATGTCGCCGGAAGGGTCTTTTCTGAGCTTGCATAGGACAGACCATTTACCTATCCAGAAGCCGTTGACATCGAGTATTCGGACTGGGTCCTTTACCACGGTTCAGAACCTTCGGAGGTAGGTGGCGATGTCCTTGCCTTGAGTATAGGGGTTCCTCATGGCCACCGTCACCCACTTTTCGTCCCGTGTTATGGGGCAGTTCGCATGAACTTTCCGAAAGGAGATTCAGGGCCACTGGTCTTCACCATCTCCCAATATCTTCTGCAGACTTGGAACGACAAAAAGGTTATGAAGAATACACCTCTTGGTAGGGTCTGCACGGAAAGCGTCTCCGCTTTGCTGAAGCCTTGCTCCAGGATCATCTTCTTTCCGAAGATCTCCGGGGTCATGTCAGGGACTCTTCCGGCCACCTCTTTCAGCTGCAACACGACCGTCTGCTTCATCCAGGGCTCCAGGGTTGGCAGCCCGTCTGCGGTCAGGTACGGCTTGGCTGGTCCCGATTGGCTGGCGCCGGCCGGGGTAGAAGTGGAGGTTGAGGCTGTGGCATTCTCAGGGACCTCGGAGGAAGTGGCTGGAGCAGGGCTTGTCTTCGTATTGTTGGTCTTCTTCTCATGTTTCCCCATCGTCAGGAAAGTGGATGTCGCTGCAGGTGTTCTTAAGCGGCTTCCTTCTGATTCCTCGACGTCTTCACTCTTCTACATAGCCTTTACAAAGGCTCTAGCATCTACAGCCCGAAGGTAGTAATGCGAAAGGGAAAGATTTGTTCGTTCTGAAGAGAAACCAGAGTATCTCCAGGGGCACTATCTCCACAGACTTTTCAACGGACCCTGACCCCCGGTGCGGACTGGCAGCACCCTTCCCAGCCAGAAAGGTAGGAGAAGAGGTTGGGGAGAGCCCGCCGCAGCCGACTACTACCCACAACCCCCATCTCTCCCACCTAATTACATTCGGGAAGTACTACCCGCCTCTCCCCGAAAGGATTAGCAAAGGTTCCCTCGCCGAACAACTGACTGGGGCAGACACCACCGGATCCAGGCCAAAGGCCAGGGTCCCGGTCCTTCAGCTTCGACCTTATGCCTCTCTGCCCCGATCAGAAGGGTTTTTTTTTTTGAAAAGCCTATGGCGTGTGAAACACACTCAAAAAACTCCACCCGGTGCAGAAAAAATGTGCACACACATAAAGAGTGTTCACAAAAACGTGCAGATGGGTGCAACGTCAAGTGGTCCTCCTGTGCAGAAGGGACCCAAACCCTGATCCCCCGGGGCGTTAGGCTCCAGACGGGGACTGAGTTACTGTGGTCTGAGCAACCGAAGCCGACACGGACCCAACTTCCTTGGAGGGACTGCCGAAACAGAACCTGCACAATTGCAAAAGCAGCAGCAATTGGCAACTGTGTTTCATCATCATCCGAGATGTGCGGTGATGGTCCCCCCATGTACTCATCTTGAAACATAAGTAGTTGGGTATCGGTGCACTCAATCTCTTCCACTTCTGGGGCAGGGCTAGGTGGATGGCCCTGGGAACACACATGCTAACAGACTCATCAAATAGCAGAACAAAAAGACAAAAACGTGACAAACATAGGAAATAAATTAAATAAAGTGGGGGAAAGGGATATTGGAGAGGAGAGTGAAAGAAGTGGTCATTGCGTTCAACAATGACCAGGCCCTCCGGCCAGGAATAAAAAAATTCCTCCGGTCCTGGCCAAAAGGCCCGGCCCAGGAGGCAGGTGCTAAAAAAGCATGTAGCTGGTGCAGTGACCGTGTTGTCGGTAAATCAAAGTGACCCTCACGCACAGTGATTCTCAGACACCCCTGGACTGCCACTCCAGGAGCACATGCACCATAGGCTTTTCCGTTCCAAATCTAACCCCCCGACCGGCCAGTGCAGCCCTCCACCCCTGCCAGAAAGAGAGCCCTTCAAGGTTTTCTTGGGGAGAAGCTGCCCTCATCTAGCAGCCTCCACCAATACTAACCCTTCCAGACTCCCTGTCAACCCAGCAGGATTTGCATGGCCCTACCCCGTCTTTCCATCAGGGCAGTTCCAGCTCCTCCTACCAGATCTCTGACAGGGACAGCACTTACACCAGCCAGCCAGGAGGCCAGACTAGAACCCGGTAAAAAGACCAGACCAGGCGCAGCCACCCATCCTCACCAGAAGCACCCTTCCAGGTGGCTCAGACGCAACCATTGGCCGGCCCCCAGTATCTATCGGGCAGCACGGCATAGTCCCTGCTGAAACCACCCTTCCAGGTGCAATGACGTTATTGGATTGCATCCACCCTCCACAAATAGGAGGTGCTTCAGTGCTCCGCTAACAACTGATAAGGACAGATATCACACCTGATCTTAGCCGAAAGGCCGAGCAGTGGCAGGGATGACACCACGATCAGCCCAGCCAGAGTGCAATGGCCAAGCCTCGCCCTGGGAGAACCACCTTCATGATCATGGTGTCTCCCCTGCCAGGTAAGTATCCAAAGCACTCTTTTTTTTTTTTTTTTTGAAAAGCCTATGGCGTGTGAAACACACTCAAAAACTCCACCCGGTGCAGAAAAAATGTGCACACACATAAAGAGTGTTCACAAAAACGTGCAGACGGGTGCAACGTCAAGTGGTCCTTCTGTGCGGAAGGGACCCAAACCCTGATCCCCCGGGGCGTTAGGCTCCAGACGGGGACTGAGTTACTGTGGTCCGAGCAACCGAAGCCGACTCGGACCCAACTTCCCTGGAGAGACTGCCGAAACAGAACCCTCCAAGTACTAGGTGGGACTCCCCCGAAGGGAGACCCCATGAGAGCAGGTGAACTAAGCCAAAAGGCCATGTCCACCCACTCCCAAGACGTTCAGGGCTGGCCCGAGGACCGGCACCCTACTAATCACACTGTGTACAAAACGTGCACAACAAAAAAAGACAAAAAGGTGACAAACATAGGCTAATAAATAAAATAAAGTGGGGGAAAGGGATAGTGAAGAGGAGAGTGAAGAAGTGGTCATTGTGATTAACAATGACCAGGCCCTCCGGCCAGGAATAAAAAATTCCTCCGGTCCTGGCCAAAAGGCCCGGCCCAGGAGGCAGGTGCTAAAAAAGCGTGTAGCTGGTGCAGTGACCATGGTGTCGTTAAATCAAAGTGACCCTCACTCACAGTGATTCTCAGACACCCCTGGACTGCCACTCCAGGGGCACATGCACCATAGGCTTTTCTGTTCCAAATCTAACCCCCCGACCGGCCAGTGCAGCCCTCCACCCCTGCCAGAAAGAGAGCCCTTCCAGGTTTTCTTGGTAAGAAGCTGCCCCCATCTAGCAGCCTCCACCAATACTAACCCTTCCAGACTCCCTGTCAACCCAGCAGGATTTGCATGGCGCTACCCCGTCTTTCCATCAGGGCAGTTCCAGCTCCTCCTACCAGATTTCTGACAGGGACAGCACTTGCACCAGCCAGCCAGAAGGCCAGACTAGAACCCGGCAAAAAGACCAGACCAGGCGCAGCCACCCATCCTCACCAGAAGCACCCTTCCAGGTGGCTCAGACGCAACCATTGGCCGGCCCCCAGTATCTATCGGGCAGCACGGCATAGTCCCTGCTGAAACCACCCTTCCAGGTGCAATGACATTATTGGATTGCATCCACCCTCCACAAATAGGAGGTGCTTCAGTGCTCCGCTAACAACTGATAAGGACAGATATCACACCTGATCTTAGCCGAAAGGCCGAGCAGTGGCAGGGATGACACCACGATCAGCCCAGCCAGAGTGCAATGGCCGAGCCTCGCCCTGGGAGAACCACCTTCATGATCATGGTGTCTCCCCTGCCAGGTAAGTATCCAAAGCACTCTGCCAGTAGCCTCAGCACTGAACTTCTCTCCACAATTTGATTACAGCTTTCTGTAGTTCTTTTAAACCTCATCCTGGGAGGGGGAAGTCAACCTAAGGAGACTTTTACAACAGCATGTATAGAGAGAAAATACATTTTTGGTCTAATAGGAAAGTTGAAAACTAGAAAAGCGAGCGTGAAAACGCAATAAAATAGTATCTCCACCTGATCTCACCTTTTTCTTTGAAAAATGGTAAGACCCCATTTTGACCTATCAGAACAATTAAAGATGGCTGGCCATAGAACGGGTAACACTTTACAGTACGAAATCTGTTGGCCTTCTACACCATCTTACAAGATGTTCCAGATGCCTGCTACTTTTTTTTTTTCTCATGCAAAAGTCAAAACGTTAAAAGGGGATTTTAACTTGATAAATATATTACAATAATGAAAATAGTGATTGTTTCGTGAACACTTTTTGCATAATAGTTTGCCTCTTCAACATTCATTCAACAAGTTTCGGCAGTGGTTTCGTGATATTTCTTTTTGAAAAATCAAGAGATGTCTTTATTTCATGTAGATGCTCATTAATGTAAATAAAACTGATAATTCTGAAATGTCAACATTGCATTTTTCTGCCGAAAGGGAGCAGTAGATAGATGGTTGTGCAAAAGTGGAGAGAGAGTAGTCTGAATTGAGTTAGGAAACACCTGGGAGCTTCCTTTCAGTTATTGGACTTACAACAGCCAGCTGTGAGTCTCTTCCAAACTTGATGACATCACATCTGTAGCAATTCCACATTCTGAGAGAGAACTAAATCTTCTGCTTTGAAGGATCAAGCTTACCAATGTTGATGGGAACCCACTTGCTTGGGTCACATTGGAGATCACAGGCGCAGCACCTCCCTCCTTCGCCGGATTACCTGGCCCAGGCACTCCCTCCGCCCTGCTGGCGCGAGACACCTGGGGGCATGCCCTCGCCAGGTGGTCCTCACCCCCACATAGGTGAAATTTTTTAGCCTCTGGACACTCGGCCGTTTTATGGGTGGTCTTAAAGCAATTGCGGCAGACCTGTCCTGCTTGGCAGTCCTCCTTAGTATGGGCGAAGGAGAAGCAGAACCTGCAGAAACCAGGCTGCCCGGGGTACCACAGGTAGCCCCTATTTGGCCCTATGGAGAAGGCCTGTGGTGGGTGTCTTACCCTGCCAATCCCTGCCAAATCTTTTTTAAACTGCACCCAAAATTTCCTATGTCCATTAACAGTACCTAAAATATTGGTTTGCTTTGACCCTGCCGACACAAAATCACAATAACGTAAAAGAAAAACTCTAATTTCCTCGTCCTTCACGAAAGAATTGTACATGTGTACCATCAGTGGCACCCGCGTCTTGGTCTCACTGCATAAAAAGGTCAAACCTTCCAGGATCGGATGTCCAGTCTTCTCCGTTTGTCTCAGCCAACATGTCTGCATATCTGCTTTCGTCCAAAAGGTTACATCATAAAAACCACTGGACGGAAAACATTGCACGCAAAAGATACTCTCCCGTGTCATCCCAAAAAGTTCCTCAAACACGGTTTTCTGTACAAAGTACAGTCCAACATCCGCCCTTCTCTGCTCGGTAGCCACAAGCCGAATTGTATTGGGGGCATCAGGAGCTACCACCATCCCGACACCATAACACCACACCAGCCCACAAAGGAAAGGTGGGTAAGGGGATCACCTCTCGTTGTCTGGGGACTAAGCCTCGGGCCAATAGCAGCAAGGGGGGCCCTCCGAAAAGGGACGCTCTCCCCAAGGGTACCCCAAACACCTCTTGACCAAGAATCAGGCAGTCGAGACTACACTTGATCTTAGCCAAAAGGCCAAAAAGCCCAGCAAGTGCACAGCTCTGGAGGATGATGAGGTGGAGGAGGAGGAACCATGTCCACAGCAGGATGGCATCCAGACCAGCTCATGGCAATCACTGATGCGTGGCTGGTGGGAAACAGGACACAGACCATACACCTCCCACAGAGGACAGCTTTTCGTTGCCTCTGGGCAGCCTGGCACACATGAGCCATTGCATGCTGCAGTGTCTCCGTAACGACCGCCGTGTTTCCCACATTTTAACAGGTGCTGATTACTGGGTGGCCACGCTGCTGGATCCCTGCTACAAGGACAATATACCGTCCTTAATTCCCTCACTGGAGCGTGATTGCAAGATGCGCGAGTATAAGTGCACGCTGGTAGACGCGCTGCTGGTGGAATTCCCACCTAACATCAGGGGAACAGTGGAAGCACAAGGCAAAGGCAGAGGAGGAGGAAGAGGTCGCCAATGCAGCAGGGGCACCGCCAGCACCTCAGAAGGCAGGGTTAGCATGGCTGAAATGAGGAAAAGCTTTGTCAGCACGCCACAACAACCAGCACCACCAGCTGATATGGAACGTTTTAGCAGGAGGCAGCATTTCACCAACATGGTGGAGCAGGATCTGTGCACATGCCTACACGTACTGAATGACGGGTCATCACCCTTATACTTCTTGGGTCTCCAAATTGGACACATGGCCTAAGCTTGTCCTTTACGCCTTGGAGGTGCTGGCCTGCCCTGCGGCCAGTGTATTATCTGAACGTGTATTTAGCACGGCAGGGGGCGTTATCACAGACAAGCGCAGCCGCCTGTCCAGAGCCAAACTGCGACGGGTGACATCGTCAATGGTCCTTCGAAAAGGACCCAGCTCTGATCCCCCCGGGGCGCTAGGCTCCTGGCAGGGAAAAGAGTATAGGAATCCAAGCAGCCGAAACCACAAGGACCCCACTAAGGCCCATGCAGCCGAAACCACATGGCCTAACATCCTCGGAGGGACTGCCAAAACAGAACCCTCCTCGGTGAGGCTCCCCCGAAGGGAGACCCCATTAAAGCAGGCGAACTAAGCCAGAAGGCCATGTCCACCTACTCCCAAGACTTTCAGAGCAGGCCCGAGGACCAGCACCCTACTCGCCACACTAAAGTGCAAGCACCAACAAAAAAAGTGACAAACTAGACAAACAGGGGGTAAAATGAAAAAGAAAGTGGGGGAAAAGGAAGGTGGGAATAGTGAGTGGAAAGTGGCCACCGTGCAATACGATGGCCGGCCCTCCGGCCAGGAACAAAAAGTCCTCTGGTCCTGTTAGATTTTAAATTTATTAGATTTTATGTGATAAAAGTTTCTGAGAATAATATTTAAACATGCCCATTTTGAGGTAGCTTTGAGGACAGAAGAAGGTCAGTTGGTGTGTAGGTTACATGTATTTTTGGAGTTTCACGTCAAGACAATGGGAGGAGAAGTATTGCTTAATATACACAAGGGGGTGTTACGTTTGAGACAGAAGCTTGTCACCTTTCTTGGAGCTATTCTAAAAAGAAATTGTGCTGAGCTTGGTTCTTAAACAGTATAAAACATATGTGATGTGCGTAGCTAGCTAGGAAGCTCTGGGGTCACGACCCTACAGAGAAGATGGAGGTAGGAGGCCCCACCATGCTGGAGGGCTCACCCAGGAGACAGATCGTACCATCTTAACATCCATCTTCCTCCTTCTGAAACACTCTGAAGTATTATCCTGCCATGTTTTACCAGCTGCCAAATATGTAAGCATTGACTGTTTGCTGTCCCGTCTTGAAGAATAAAAACATCATATTATGTGGAAGAAAACCTAAATCTGTATATCGGGAACCACGCCTGGGAGAAGAGACTTTTGACATATCGCATGACACGTGTTAGAGGAATATGTCCCCTTTGTCCCCTCCGTCAAAATGTCAGCTCTCTCCCCCACCTTTTAACAGGTCCTAGCCAAAAGGCTCGGCCCTAGAGGCAGGTGTCAAAAAGGTGTATGTGGAGATAAGTGACCTAAGGTGCCACACGTTGAGTGCCCCTCAAACACTCAGTGCAATGTATGGCACCCCTGGACTGCCACTCCTTTTTTGAAAAGCCTGTGGCGTGCAAAACACAACCCAAAAACTTCACCCGGTGCAGGAAAAAATGTGCACACACATAAAGAGTGAAACACAAAAAACTGCGACGGGTGCCATCGTCAAATGGTCCTTCGAAAAGGACCCAGCTCTGATCCCCCGGGGCGTTAGGCTCCTGGCAGGGAAATGAGTATAGGAATCCAAGCAGCCGAAATTACAAGGACCCCACTAAGGCCCATGCAGCCGAAACCACATGGCCTAACATCCTCGGAGGGACTGCCGAGACAGAACCCTCCTCGGTGAGGCTCCCCCGAAGGGAGACCCCATGAGAGCAGGTGAACTAAGCCAGAAGGCCATGTCCACCTACTCCCAAGACTTTCAGAGACAGGCCTGAGGACCGGCACCCTACTCGCCACACTAAAAGTGCAAGCACCAAACAAAAAAAAGTGACAAAACAAGACAGACAGGGGCTAAAATAAAAAAGAAAGTGGGGGAAAAGGAAGGTGGGAATGGTGAGTGGAAAGTGGCTACGTGCAATACGATGGCCGGCCAGGAACAAAAATTCCTCTGGTCCTAGCCAAAAGGCTCGGCCCTAGAGGCAGGTGTCAAAAAGGTGTTTGTGGAGATATGTGACCTAAGGTGCCACACGTTGAGTGCCCCTTTCAAACACTCCAATGTATGGCACCCCTGGACTGCCACTCCAGGGGCACTATCTCCACAGGCTTTTCAACGGACCCTGACCCCCGGTCCGGACCGGCAGCACCCCTCCCAGCCAGGAAGGTAGGAGAAGAGGTTGGGGAGAGCCCGCCGCAGCCGACTACTACCCACAACCCCCATCTCTCCCACTTAATTACAATCGGGAGGTACTACCCGCCTCTCCCCGAAAGGATTAGCAAAGGTTCCCTCGCTGAACAACTGACTGGGGCAGGCACCACCGGATCCAGGCCAAAGGCCAGGGTCCCGGCCCTTCAGCCTCGCCTCTACACCAACAGGCTTAGCGTCCACCGACTGCCATCCCTTTCCCCCTCGCCGAGTACTGGGGACATTCAGCTTAGCACCACCTATTGGCAACTGATAAGAACAGATACTACACTTGATCTTAGCCAAAAGACCAAACCCGAACATCCAGGTGTCTGCTCAACTCTACTAGTGACAGAAGCCACAATGCAGCAGAGATTCAGCTATTCAGGATCAGACCAAGCGGTGGCTGTTTCTTTACCATTTTATGCCAGGAAAGGTTGTGTGTGACAAGGGCGTGGAAACAGCCACCACTCGGTTTATTAGGGGATGATAACTTGGATGGGGTAGGGAAATTATGGAATGCTGACTTGAAAATGTTGGCCATCCCATAATGAGGAAGATATGAGTTAATCTCAGTATCGACACACGTAGGGGAGGAGACAGGATGGCGCAGGAGGCAGCCTGTTGAAGTATTTGTTTTTTGTATATTTTCTTTAAAAAAATAAAGTATACATTTTCAATCAAAAATCTGTTCGCAGTGGAGCGTTATTTATGTTTATATTACTTGTAGTCAGAGTCTACACCGAGGAATACGATACCCTAACTACCCAGGCCTGAGGTGTGCCATTAGCCTCGCTGGACAGTACGCCTATAAGTGGGCATACCCTGAAGTAATTATGAAGAAATGAATGAAGAAAATGATAACCTGAAAAAAAGGGGGAACGGGTGGGTGGGTACCCAGAAACCCCACCGACGCCGGACATTAGAGGGGAGGAGGGATAAATAGCCCTCCGACTCCTCCTACAAACTCAGGCACGCCTGCGGCCCCGCCTTCCACTTGTAGTCAGAGTCTACACCGAGGAATACGATACCCTAACTACCCAGGCCTGAGGTGTGCCATTAGCCTCGCTGGACAGTACGCCTATAAGTGGGCAAAAAGACCCAGAAGTAGGTGTGATAAAAGAAATGGAAGGGCACGAATATCTGTCTGGTAGAGAAAGCACGCCCTGACAGCCTCAAGAACGGCTCCGATAACCATCCGTTACGACAGCAGAAAAACCAGCGTCCCAAGAACCGATGATTGGAAGGAACCCCGCAACCAAATGACTGTCCCGTGCCTGACTGACTAAGCTTTCCTCCAAAAGCACAGACATGGGAACCACTGCTGGTGGCGAGAGGATACGTGGGGGAATGAAACAAGGGCCGCCCTGAGGAGCCCTGTGAAAGCAACACCCATGACAAACACCCACAACCACTGACCTAACTATCCATACCTGGTAAGGGGACGTGAGAAGGAGAGATGCAAAAACCGGACAACTGATAGGAGGGAAGGGGTTTGAGAGCCGAGTACCCGAAAGATGAGTCGCTGATGTTAATGGACGAGGCCACCACGCAGTAGCGATATGCACCGATACAGAGACAGAACCAGACATGGAATGACCCGACCTACCCGAGTAACTGGGACCCCCCCTATCAACAGGCCGGGCAATGGACAAAGAGCCTGGCCTGACGGACCCGCCCCGACGATCTGGCAACCTATGAACAAGAGAACAGCCCCAAAGATAAGAAGCAACGACTCCATGGATGAGAACCCTAATAAAATTGTCCTAGCAGGAACGGCCAGAACACGCTTAATGCTGGTATGTGAAGCAGCCGGGATGGAACTGGACCCAAACTGAAATGTACCGCCTACCCTGCTGCGGCCGGAAAAGGAAAACCCCTTGTAGACCTACCACCCTGCTGAGCCAAGTACGGGCCAACCCCTGCGTGACGGCGTACTGCCATGCTCTGTACCCCCCACGTGGAGCAGGCGGGATGCACCAGAATGTGTCGCCCCCTAAACGTGCCGCACGCCCAACCCTAGAAAACCGAAAGAAAAGACAACAGACAACAAAACATGAGACACCCCCCTCCCCACTGTAGCTGCCTGGGCCAACGATGTGAGCAGAAATGACCAGACCTCAGCGCGTGAATGAACCTGACGACAGATCCTACCCAAGTGTATGTGATACGTGTAAGCAGTAAGCGAGCCCGAGTAACCTGCCGCGCAGACAGGTAATTAAAAAACGACACACTCAAGGCGATGTACCCACAGACCGTGGTGGGTAGATGTATAGGCGTAAGAATGAACGTGCACGTATGACGTATGTTATACAGGCGAGAAGATTGTGGTCAACAATCATTTAAAAACGAAACCTCAGCCCGTATGGACCTGTAGACGTGACAGATCCTGAGATGCGCACCCTGGCTGACTATACCCGAAAGAACAGTATGACGAGACAAAGAAAACAAATAACGCTACAAAGCTGTTTGTGTGCTGTGACTGCATAGCACCGACAAGCTATGTGCCCAACCCTGCTGGAGTAGGACCCCCAACAGAAACACAACCCCCTTTGTGCCTACCCAAGTATGAAGACCTGGCCGTGACGGAGGAACCCCAGCATGTCAAGAACCCGACGACCCAACCCCCCCCCCCCCCCCCGTGAATAACGTGAGCGAGTGCGAGTGACCTGCTGCACAGCAGAATACTGAGGACCCGTGCACCCACAGACCGTGGTGGGTAGTCCTGCCCGTGAAATGAAACCCAATGCGTAGCCAGATGTGACATGACAGGCGAGAAGTTTGAGGTGAACAATCGTCTGGAAAACAAAAACCTCAGCCGAATGGATCTGTAGACGTGACAGACCCCGAGATGCGATGGAAATGAACAAGGCTAGAACGACCACTGGTGCAAGCTGAACCTGCGTGACGACAGACACACGCCATGACAGACACACGCCATGACAGACACACGCCATGACAGACACACGCCATGACAGACACACGCCATGACAGACACACGCCATGACAGACACACGCCATGACAGACACACGCCATGGACTGAGCTGCTGTGACCGAGACTGATGAGCGGCGACAGTGAAAATGCTCCGCGACAGAAGCATGCTGCTGACCGCATCGCTATGACCTGACAGGAAACATACAGTGACTGCAACCGCTATGACAGAACATGCTAAGACAGAAAACATACCGCTGACAGAACCGCTGAGACAGAAAACATACTGACAAAACCGCTGAGACAGAAAACATACTGACAGAACCGCTGAGACAGAAAACATACTGACAGAACCGCTGAGACAGAAAACATACTGACAGAACCGCTGAGACAGAAAACATACTGACAGAACCGCTGAGACAGAAAACATACTGACAGAACCGCTGAGACAGAAAACATACTGACAGAACCGCTGAGACAGAAAACATACTGACAGAACCGCTGAGACAGAAAACATACTGACAGAACCGCTGAGACAGAAAACATACTGACAGAACCGCTGAGACAGAAAACATACTGACAGAACCGCTGAGACAGAAAACATACTGACAGAACCGCTGAGACAGAAAACATACTGACAGAACCGCTGAGACAGAACCATACTGACAGAACCGCTGAGACAGAACCATACTGACAGAACCGCTGAGACAGAACCATACTGACAGAACCGCTGAGACAGAACCATACTGACAGAACCGCTGAGACAGAAACATACTGACAGAACCGCTGAGACACATACTGACAGAACCGCTGAGACAGAAACATACTGACAGAACCGCTGAGACAGAACCATACCGACAGAACCGCTGAGACAGAACCATACCGACAGAACCGCTGAGACAGAACCATACTGACAGAACCGCTGAGACAGAAACATACTGACAGAAACGCTATGACAGAAACATACCGCTGACAGAAAAACGCTATGACAGAAAACATACTGCTGACAGAAAAACGCTATGACAGAAAACATACTGCTAACCGAACCGCTATGACAGAAAACATACAACTGATGACACCGCTATAACAGAACATACTGACAGCAAGCGCCATGACGGAACATGCTACCGACAGACAACCGCTAAGAAATGAACGTGAGGCAAGCACAAGCCATGATAACCCACCAACCTGCCCCCCCCTTCTGGACTGCACTCCCTCCCCTAGAACCGTGCCCCCCAAGGAAGCCAGACTATCATGAAAGACTCCCCCCCCCCCCATGGGGCCATGACAGGGTACGTCCCGGCCTGGCAACCATACCTGGAATACCTGCTAGTGTGACCCTGAGTGGTTGCGTGACCCCTGGAGAAGTGGGTGGACAGCCTTCCCCCACACTGCCAGTATGACCCCTAGAGATGTGGGGGACAGCCTGCCCCCCCCCCCCATGCTGCTAGTGTGACCCCAGGAGGAGTAAATTATGCCCTCCCCCCCCCCCCCATGTCGCCAGTCTTGATCCCGGGATGAGAGGGTAGATCCCCCCCTCCCCCATGTTTGAGGCATCCAGCTCGGCCCCCCCCCCCCCCCCAGCCAGCGTCATGTGAACCAGAGGCTATCCAGGAGAGAGCCCTAGCAGTCACAAAGAAGATGGTGTGGGTGTGTGGCTGCAGAACCTCAACCCCCCCCCATCCCCCCGGCGTGAGCACTGGGAGAAGTAGCCGGGCGGACGGATGCCCCCCCCCTCTCATAGTGTATGCGGGAGGGTGGCCGGAGGGGTGCCCCACATGGTATGATCCCGGAAGGAGAAGAGAGCACCGAGCGGCCACCTAAAAGGCAGACGGAGCCCTGGCAGCATGGGTGGATGTGCGCCCCCCCCCCCCCTCCCGAGCACTGAGAGAAGCGGGAGGCCACAAGCTAGAAGAGCCTGGCAGCGCGTGAGGGCGTTAGGTCCCCCCGAGCCCTGGGAGAAGCGGGCAGCCTTCTCAATGCCCGATGGAGCTCAGGCAGCGTGGGTGAGCAGAAGGAGGGATGCCCCCCTCTCATCCTGAAATGTGGAGGATGCCTAGCGAGAGCTCCAGGAGTGTGAGCAGGCGACGCTGTGCACGCATATGCCAGGCGACGATTGCATGGCAGACTCCAAGCGATGCGGACCTATCGGGGGGGGGGCGCCCCCAACCCCTCCTTGACGCTGTCAGCATGCGCAAGATGAGGGTAGGTAAGTGGCGGGCTCCCCCCGAAAATACAAAGCGTGCACCCCCCTGATACGGCCAGCACGAGGAAGAAAGTGCCCCCCCTTGACGAAACATCACACGACCCCTGCAGCCGACCTGTAAGAAACCGGAAGTGACGCGGCTACCCAGAAACCCCACCGACGCCGGACATTAGAGGGGAGGAGGGATAAATAGCCCTCCGACTCCTCCTACAAACTCAGGCACGCCTGCGGCCCCGCCTTCCACAAAGCAAATATACAAAAAACAAATACTTCAACAGGGTACATTCCGCTCTGTACTGCGACGCAGCGCATAAATACACTACATAACAATACAGTTCCAAGCATACAAATAAATTACATTCATCCATCCTGCGGTATGATGCCTGATGTGTTGCGCAGAGTAATGAAACCCCGAAACATCACATCATGCATGACGCCGTATTACCCTGAAAACAGTTCTTCAAAAACGTGTCAAGAAATGTCAATGTCATATACTGTCAAAGTAGCATTCAACTGGGCGACGTTGTTATTTGAGCATTAATGCATATCATTTTTATTTGTCGCACAGAATCACTTTAATTAGCATTAAGTTGTGGCACTAATCAGCACTTTATGCATCATTTCCGAGGCTCTCCGGCGCCCCCACCTCTGGCCACATGCGGTATTGCATGTCATTGAAGTCAATGCGGAACAAATGATTTTCATTTCAATTGACTTCTATGGGGGAACTTGTTTTGATATGCGAGTGCTTTGGCTTACGAGAGTTCTCCTGGAACAGATTATGCTTGTAATCCAAGGTTCCACTGTACTTTTATACTGAATGGGATGGGATTTATACTGCCTTATGTATGGGATGTGATCAGTGCTAGCAGCTGATTATATTAGAACTAACCATTTGTGTATGGTAGCTCGCAAGATCACCATTGTTTAGACTCTGCGTTATGATACTTAATGTGTTGTGCAGCGCACATTTCTCAAAACATCATGTCATACTCTGCTTACCCAGAAATGATTACGTGGCCCCTAAGGTACCACTGAAATACCTAGTGACGCAGCTCCTGAGTTAGACCCCTGTTCCACACCCAGGGCTGTCTTAATGAGAGGGCACACCTGGGCATTGCCCAGGGGCCCCATCTGCATGGGGGCCCCTGTACTTTCCCCAAAGCAGCTGGTCCCTGAGCCCATGCTGCCCTGAAATTGGGTGCCCCATGATGGCACTGAGAGTGATAGATAAAAAGGGGAGGCAGTCTGCCTCTTACCTACTTGATGTCTGTTTACCTTCACTGTCATCATTGTAGGGGCCCCAGAGCATTACTTTGCCCAGGGGCCCATGATGCTATTAAGACGGCCCTGTCCACACCTCCTACACAGCACCGCAACTAAAACAAACCATACACTAGGCATGTGCATTTCGTTTCGTTCCGAATCGAAATTCGGACAAATTTTCCATTATTCGGACATTCGGATGCATACGAATTTCCGAATTGCTATATTAGCGAAAAATTTTGACCGTTTTCGGAATTCGTTCATTTTCGACCGAATTTCGAAAAAAAAAAATGGTCGAAATCGAATTATTTTTTTTCCGAATTCCGAATCGAATACCCGCGGACTAAATTAGATCGGAATTCGAAAAATAAAAAAAAAATAAAAAAAAATATATATTTTCGAATTTAATTCGAAAAAAATTCTATTCGAAAAGAGACTATTTGTTTTCTAATCTGGTTGAAATATTTTCGATTTCGACCGTTTTTTTTTCGAAATTCGGTCGAAAACTAACGAATTCGAAAAACGGTCGAAATATTTTCGATTTCGACCGTATTTTTCGAAATTCGGTCGAAAACGAACGAATTCCAAAAACGAATTCAACACATGTAACGAACCTAACTTAACGAAATTTATTAAATGATGAATTGAAACGAAAACGAAACGAAATGAATGCCTACATGCCTACCATACACCATTTAAAAAAACAATTCAATAAGCAACACATGTAATGGGGTATAGGGAAGAGGGATAAGGGAGGGGAAAGTATTGACAGGCTAGAAGCCAGGACAGTAATGTGGCAACTTTGTTTTGCCTTCCACTGCTTGTTAGGTATCATAATGTTTGGTGAATGCAATATATTTATATATAAAAGAAGTGCTGCACTCTAAAAATTCTAACTCATTACATAAAAAAAAAATTAAAAGTTCTTAAATTATCAGCGTAATGAAAATACCAAGTGCTTCAATGAAATTTGTGAACCAAAAACTCACCTGATCCAAAAGTCACACCACAGCCAGGGCCGGATTTTCTCTCCCTACCGCCCCAAGGCCAGGTTCCACAATGCACCCCCTCCTCACCAACTGAACACCCCCCCCCCCCCCCAAATCAACAAAGAATGGCAACCGGAGGGGACAGGGGTGGCACGGTTAGTTCAAAACATTTTTGTTTCTTTTTTTTTTTACTTTTTTTGCACTTTTTTTTATTTGTATTCATTTTTAGCTTGTCGTTTACTTGTTTTTATTTTTGTGTAATATTCTTATTATTTTGAATATTATTTTTCTTATTCTTTACTTTTTAGTTACTTATTTAATTATTATTATTTTTTAAACTTTTTTTTCACTTAACTTTATTGCTATCACACAGGAGAAAACAATTCCCTGTGCGATAGCAATTGGAGGTGACAGGTTCTCTTTATTGACCCTGTCACCTCCAAAACAGAAGTCCTAGCACAGCTGAGATGGGAAGAACACAGCTCACCCCTCTCACTGTGTACATCAGCGGCAGGGACAGGAGACAGACTCGGCGGCTGGGGAGAGGACAGAGGAGTCCCGAAGGCAGAGCAAGCCGAGAAAGGTATGTGGGGGTAGGGGAGAACAGACAGCAGCACACATTTGACAAGTGATTTTGATGACGTCGCCGTAATCACTTAACGAGCGAGCTGATTCCCCCACTCAATTCTTCCACACAGCAACTTACCGCCCTCAACTGTATGTTACGGCCCTCGGGGGACTCCATGCCACTGCCGCCCCTTGGCACCCTGCCCCCCCGTGGCCTGGCCTTGGTGGCCTTGTGGGAAATCTGGGCCTGACCACAGCTCCACTTTCTTTCTTCTTTTGGTAAATAGTATGGTTTATGCCAACAGATTTGCTCAAAGACAAGATGAGACAAGCATTTTCATAGTGGAAACCCATAAGGCCAATTTTATTTAATAAGCAAATGTATTACGTCATATTTAAAAATCAGCTAACAAGCTTCTCAAGCATGTAATAAAGTATGACTTCTCATGCGTGATGACGTAACTGTCGTGAGCCCCAACCTACGCGTTTCTACTTAGGTGTTGTCACTTGGGAGATAAGCTCTTCAACCACTTGCCGACCAGCTCAGAATGTCTCTCCTGCACAGACTAACATACCTGTACGTTAGTCTGTAAAAGAAGGATAGCAGGCATGCGCCGCAGGAGTGTGCCTGCGGGTCCCCGCGGACTTGATGTCCACCGGCGGCCCGCGATCACATTGAGGAGAGGCAGAACATGGAACTGCCTATGTAAACAAGGCATTTTTCCATTCTGCCTAGTGAAATAACAGGGATCTACTGCTCCCAGTGATCGGAAGCAGTGATCTCTGTCACGTCCCATCGAGCCCATTCCACCTACATTTAGAACACGCTAAGGGAACACGTTTAACACCTTGATCGCTGGCTAGTGTAAACCCCTTCCCCGCGAGTGTCTTTTTTACATTGATTAGTGCATTTTGATAGCACTGATCTATGTCATAATGTCACTGGTCCTCGAAAAGTGTCATTTGGGGTCAGATTTGTCTGCCCAATGTCGCAGTTCTGCTAAAAAATCGCAGATCATTGCCATTACCAGTAAAAGCAAAAAATAAACAAAAGTCCCTAAATCAATCCCGTAGTTTGTAGATACGATAACCAAGCAATTTTTAACCAAAAATATGTAAAAGAATATATATTGGCCTAAACTGAATAAATATTTTTTGGGGGATTTATATCAGAAAGTTGAAATAAAATCTCTATATTGTCGCTATTTTTTTGTTATTAGCGCAAAAAATATAAACCGTAGAGGTACAGCGCCGCACGACCGGGCAATTATCAGTTAAAGCGATGCAGTGCAGTATCGCAAAAAATTCTCTGGTCATTAAGGGGGGTAAAAGCTTCCAGGGCTGAAGGTGTTTGGCGCTGTTTGGTTACCTGTTGGCACAGGTCAGTGTTATCTGGTAAGGAGCTACAGTGAGATTTATGGATCAGGTGCATCATTTACTGTGGTGAGTTTCTGGTCTGCAGATTTCTTTGAAGCATTTAGGGCTAGATTGAGGTACAAGGCTTACATTTTCGCGGGCGTAGCGTATCTTGTTTACGCTACGCCGCCGTAAATTAGCGAGGCAAATGCTGTATTCACCAAGCTAAGTTACGGGGGCGTAGCATAAATGGGCCGGCGTAAGCCCGGTTAATTCAAATGTGGATGAGGTGGGCGTGTTTTATGGTAATGTGTTGTGACCCCAAGTTTTTTACGTTTGTTTTTAACTGCGCATGCGCCGACCGTGAACGTATCCCAGTGCGCATGCTCCAAATCATGATGCTACGACGCATTGTTTTCGACGTGAACGGAATTGACGTAAAGCCCCATTCAGACGAGTTACGCAAACAACGGAAAATCTGAAAAATTTGACGCGGTCCCGAGGTCCATACTTAACATGGGCTGCGCCATCTTTTTGATGGTTTATCTTTACGCCGGAAAACGCCTTACGTAAACGGTGTAAATTCACTGCGTCGGCCGGGCGTAGGTTTGTGAATAGGCGTATCTTTCTGATTTGCATATTCTAGGCATAAATCAGCGGGAACGCCCCTAGGGGCCAGCGTAAAAATGCAGTTAAGATGCGCCAGCGTAGGAGACTTACACCGGTCGTATCTTAACAATATTTAAGTGTATCTCACTCTGAGAATACGCTTAAAGTGGATGTAAACCCCAATTTTTTTTTCTTTTCTTGATGTCACAATGTAGAGTATAAGATTTCCTATCATCTGTGCCCAGTCTTGCCACACAGAGTTAATCCAGCGCTGAGTAATCCTCTTGTAATGTTCAGTGCAAATTAACAGAATTCCAGATAAAAACGTGCCAAATTATAAAGTCCGTTTCAGTGAGAGGTTATTTACAAATCTAGCTTGGACATGTTTATCATATGCTATGTTTTGTTTATCATAACATGAGGTGATCCAAAGTTCATTGTATATTACCAGGATGTTTTATGTGGGGGAGGGGTGGATTTCTCACTGATAAACATAACATAACATATAATAAACATGTCCAAGCTATATTTGTAAATAACCTGTCACTCAAAGCAAGAAGAGAGAAAACTGACTTTTATTTAGGCAGGTTTTTATCTGGAATTCTGTTAATTTTACTGAACATTAAGAGGATTAATCAGCGCTGGATTAACTCTGTGTGGCAAGACTGGGCACAGATGATAGGAAATCTTATACTCTACATTGTGACATCAAAAAAATATATATATATATTTTTTGGTTTACATCAACTTTAAATATACGCCGGCGCAGATTCTTAGTTACGCCAGCATATCTACTGATATGCCGGCGTAACTAATGATGAATCTGGCCCTTGGTGTTTTCTGTTTTATCACACAGAAGATTTTTCTTTTCTTTTTGCTTATATGCATTATTTGCAGTCTAAATATTTGCTCAATTGTATTTTATTGCTTTCTGTAACATCCAATATTTATTACACTGATCATTTGAGCACTTTTCTTTTTTTTTTTGTGGCATTTTTGATGGAAAAAGTTTCAATTTCCACAGCATTGCATTCTATGTTTATTGAGTTAATGTATCTAAACACCTATATGATTGGAGGGTATTATGTGGTATATTCTGGTGATGTGATGCAGTATGGGGTTAATTGTACTTTATATATTTTTTTTTATCTATGTATAAATACAATGGGCCAGATTCAGATACATTCATGTATCTTTCTGGAGGCGTAGTGTATGCTATTTACGCTACGCCTCCACAACTTTTACAGGCAAGCGCCTTATTTAGAAAGCACTTGCTCCGTAAGTTGCGGCGGCGTAGCGTATAGTGGCCGGCGTAAGGGCGCCTAATTCAAATTAGTCATGTGGGGGGCGTGATCCATGTAAATGAATCATGACCCCACATAATTTACGTTTTTTTTTAACAGCACATGCGCCATCCGTGGACGTATCCCAGTGCGCAAAATCACGTTGCAGGTAGTCAATAATAACGACGTGAACGTAACTTACACCCAGCCCCATTCCCGAAAGATTTGCGCGAACGACATAAATGATGTAAAATTTGACGCTGTCCCGACATCCATACTTAACATTGGCTACGCCTCCTATAGCAGGGGTAACCATACGCTCATTTGCATATTTTACGTGTAAAACGACGGAAGCGCCACCTAGCGGCCAGCGTAAATATGCAACCAAGATACGACGGCGTAAGTGACTTACTCCGCTCGTATCTTAGCAGAAATCCGGCGTATCTTGTTTTCTGAATACAAAAAACAGATACGCCGGCGCTGCTTAGAAGTTACGCGGTGTATCTATAGATACGCCAACGTAACTGCTTACTGAATCCGGCCCTATCTATATATTTTTTTTCAACTAAAATCATAGGTTTTCCTTGTGCAATATATATATATATATTTTATATTTTTTCAAAATAGTCTGAAAAGTAACGCGCAGCCGCAGGTGGCACTGTGCTCACTACAGTCCAACGGCCAGATTCTCAAAAGAGATACGACGGTGTATCACAGGAAACACCGTCGTATCTCTGTTTTTTTTTACTAGGTATCTATGCGTCTGGTCAGAGGGGCCGAGGGGCTGGTTAGGCAATTAAGCTTAAACGCCTACAGCAGCCCCTCCCAGTAGGCGATCGCATGGGACACATGACAGGTCCTATGCGAGCGCCTGTCCAATCAGCGGCAGGCCGCGCCTCTCGCGCATGCACAGTGGGTGCCCGGCCGTGAATCCGAAGGCTGTCACGACCGGGTGCCCACAGTTGCGATGAGGACACCGGCCAGGGAGGGGGGGAGAGGAGCGGAGCCCCAGTTGGCGTGTCGCTGGAACACTGGAGCAGGTAAGTGAGTGTTTATTAAAAGCCAGCAGCTACACTTTTTGTAGCTGCTGACTTTTAATAAACACAATTTTTGGCTGGAACTCCCCTTTAAGTTGCAGCGGCGTAGTGTAAATGGCTTACGCTACGCCGGCGGACAATCTACGAGAATCTGGCCCCATGTATATAGAAAAAAAACGAAAGATGGCGCTGAGTTGACTCGAAACGACACAGTGCTTTGCAATACAGAGGAGCTGTGCTGGCTACAATCAATGGACATGGTGCTGCGATAAAGAGAAAAGCCCGATAGATGGCGCTGTGAATGCTCCAGCTAATTTACACAATGTTGGAACACAACCAATAGATAGTGATGTGTAATATTCATCTTGTGTTCACTCTTCTGATTTATACCAATAGATGGCGCTGTGCATTATTTCACAAACCAGCGCATGCTGCAATACACAATACTGCCAATAGATGGCGAAGTCGTGCTTTGTGACACAAAGCGCCATCATCATCCTGAGGATTTTGTCAGTGTGTGTTTGCAACAGTTTACAACCAATAGATGGCGCAATGCATCTTCTAACTACATGATTACATCTTGCGATGCCTGGCTTGCAATGCATTGTATAACCAACAGATGGCGCACTGGATTAAGACCACATGTGCGGGGCGACTGCTTCTGTACAACCAACAGGTGGCGCTGTGAATAACATTTGCTGCATACACTGCCTACAACTGATAGTATAAGGCAGATAGATGGCGCTACACGACCACGTCTCCAAACACCCTGCGGACTGTTCCTAGAAAGATAACCGCACCCATTCTCTACTCTGCTTAACCCTTTCATTGCCCAATTTTTTTTTGTTAATTTTTGCACACGTTAAATGTGCATTTAGGCTCCATTTACACCTAGGCGTTTTAACGCCTGAAGCCCCTCATACGCTGGAGGGGTGATTTTACATTGCCCTCTATGGAGATAGTTCACGTCTCCACGCCGAACGCTGAAACGCCTGAAACTCAAAACAAGTCCCAGGCGGCTTCCACATTCGGCATAGGAGATGTGGACCTGGGGATTAAATGGGGGTTAAAATCGCGGCGTTTTGTCGCGTTTTGTTGCCGCAAATCGTGGTACAAAACGCCGCAATTTGTCGCGGCAATTCGCGGGACAAAACGCCGCGATTAGGTGTGAATGCAGCCTTAGGGCCTGAAAATACTCAAAACTCCCAAAACCTTATGTCGTTTCTGAAATCAGAGACCCTGGAAAATGAAAGGGTGTCAATTACAATTTTTTATGTCACACACGCACAGCTCATTATCAAATGCAGTTTCAGTAAAAATAAAAAAAATGCTCAAATTCATTTTAGTGCACACAAAACACAATCCCATTTTTGGTAAAATATGGAAAACAAGGTCGCATTAAGTAAATAAATACTGAATGTCATTGGCCCGGATTCACAAACGATTTACGTCGGTGTATCTCCAGATAAGTCCAAATGTGCACCGTCATATGTTTACGCCGATTCACAATGTCGAAAAAATAGGCTTCCTCTGCCCGACGTAACTTGCCTACTAGGGCTGCACATCTTCACCGGTCTCACCATTCGATGCGATTACGATTATCAAGTCCACGATTCGATTTGATTCTGTGATGCATCACGATTGCAGTGCAAGTGTGCATGGCTCTCCCCCCAAAATACTAAAAGAGATGGTCAGAGACTGCGGACATAGTACAGGAGATGGTCAGAGACTGCGGACATAGTACAGGAGATGGTCAGAGACTACGGACATGCTACAGGAGATGGTCAGAGACTGCGGACATAGTACAGGAGATGGTCAGAGACTGCGGACATAGTACAGAGATGGTCAGAGACTGCGGACATAGTACAGGAGATGGTCAGAGACTGCGGAACATAGTACAGGAGATGGTCAGAGACTGCGGACATAGTACAGGAGATGGTCAGAGACTGCGGACATAGTACAGGAGATGGTCAGAGACTGCGGACATAGTACAGGAGATGGTCAGAGACTGCGGACATAGTACAGGAGATGGTCAGAGACTGCGGACATAGTACAGGAGATGGTCAGAGACTGCGGACATGCTACAGGAGATGGTCAGAGACTGCGGACATAGTACAGGAGATGGTCAGAGACTGCGGACATAGTACAGGAGATGGTCAGAGACTGCGGACATAGTACAGGAGATGGTCAGAGACTGCGAACATAGTACAGGAGATGGTCAGAGACTGCGGACATAGTACAGGAGATGGTCAGAGACTGCGGACATAGTACAGGAGATGGTCTATATTTACCTGGAGGGATTGGCATTTAGGTGGTTAAAACAGGCAGGACATAACTCACTGCCTGTCAAATGCCTCTGAAAAGTGACCTGAACATGGATCACTTTTCAGGGGAGTGGTGGTTTTTGCTGCAAGTGAATACAAGCCTTTAGGCTCACACTGGTGTGCTGCGGTTTGGCTGCAGTGCTGGTGTACTGGTGGGTTTCCTTAGCCCAATGTTTCTAACTTCCAGTCCTCACGCCCCCCCCCCCCCCCCAACAGGTCATGTTTTCAGGATTTCCCTCAGATGAAAAGGCTGTGGGAATTAATAAGGCAGTGAAAATGATCAATTCACCTGTGCAAAATAATGGAAATCCTGAAAACCTGACCTGTTGGGGGGGCGTGAGGACTGGAATTGAGAAACACTGGCCTTAGCCGCAGAACCTCAGACTTTTAGGTTGCACATTTTTGTTGCATTTTCTGAAAGTGCACCAGAGATGCAGCATGCAGGACATTCTGTGCACATTCAGAACCTGCAGTAAAAATGTGAAACCTCTATGGAGCCAGGGGCAACATGCAGGAAGACTGCCAGTACACCAGCACTGCAGACAAACCCTGCACTTCACAACACCTAGGAGGGCATGGTAGTGACACAGGCTGGCCAGAGTGTGGGCGGGGAAACAGAGAAGATCCAGCCATTCGTGTGGAGGAAGGAGGGGCTGGGCGGGGCTGGGCGGGGCTGTGCTCTGTAACACAGACTGTGTCCGCTCAGCCCCGTGGAGAAACATTGCTGGCTCACTGGATGGAGCTGAGAGTGTGGAGGAAGGAGGGGCTGGGCGGGGCTGTGCTCTGTAACACAGTCAGCTCAGCCCCGTGGAGAAACATTGCTGGCTCACTGGATGGAGCTGAGAGTGTGGAGGAAGGAGGGGCTGGGCGGGGCTGGGCGGGGCTGTGCTCTGTAACACAGACTGTGTCCGCTCAGCCCCGTGGAGAAACATCGCCGGTGATCTGCCAGTCTGGTTCCATCTATCTGTTTTGTTCCAGCTGAGCACGCCCATCCGACGGAAACTGCCGAGCGCGTGTGTTAGCTGCCAGATGCGTTCGCTCCCGATCGTTCGGATGGCAGGTAATGCACGCTGCCGCTCGGCAGAAAGGGGAGGAATGTATTTTTTTTATTTTTATTGCTAACTAATCTGTTAAACAGCCGCCGTGGCCGAGAGCATAGACAGCTGACGATCAGCTGTTGCGTTCGGCTATTTCCGTAGACTAATACTGCGCATGCGCAGTTGGTAACTGCGCATGCACAGTTAGTTCTGGAACAAATCTCATAGTGGAACAAGGCTGACAAGTCACCGGCTCACTGGATGGAGCTGAGAGTGTGGAGGAAGGAGGGGCTGGGCGGGGCTGTGCTCTGTAACACAGACTGTGTCCGCTCAGCCCCGTGGAGAAACATTGCTGGCTCACTGGATGGAGCTGAGAGTGTGGAGGAAGGAGGGGCTGGGCGAGGCTGGGCGGGGCTGTGCTCTGTAACACAGTCAGCTCAGCCCCGTGGAGAAACATTGCAGGCTCACTGGATGGAGCTGAGAGTGTGGAGGAAGGAGGGGCTGGGCGGGGCGGGGCGGGGCTGTGCTCTGTAACACAGACTGTGTCCGCTCAGCCCCGTGGAGAAACATCGCCGGCTCACTGGACGGCGCTCAGAGAAGATAACCTCTGAACGTGCGCTCTCCCGGGAGGGGCGGGGCCAAACATCGATTATGACGGTCGCATGCATCGGCGTTGCATCGGGAACCGCCGAATCGCGATGCACCGATGCAGCGATTATATTTGACACCCCTATTGCCTACTCCGGCGTATCGTGGGCGCATAGTTACGCTGGACGCATTTGGTGTTCCCATTATAAATATGCAAATAAGTAAGATACGCCGATTCACGAACGCAGATGCGCCCGGCCGCTTCAGATATGCGTTTTGCGTAAGGCTTACGTCCGGCGTAAAGTTACCCATGCTATATGAGGCGCAGGTAATGCAAAGGTGTGGGCCAGGGAACGACGCCGTCAAATTTTATGTCGCGTACGCCGTACACCGTTTACGGTGACTATCTGGTCACCAGTCTTCTCTATGCCTCCCATCCGGTGCACGGTGATCATCTCTCCGGGCCCCCGATGGCATGGGGGAGCCTGGAGAAGCACCGGATGGCGGCAGGAGGGGGGATGTCCACTCCCGCCGCCTATAAGAACAATCAAGCGGCGGAACACCCCGCTATGATCGTTCTTATGGTGCGCAGGATCGCCGCCGGAACAAAATGATATCTGAATGATGCCTCTAGGTGCAGGCATCATTCAGATATCACCGCACAAAGTACAGGACGTCATATGACGCCCACCCAGGATAAGAGATTGTAGACGTGTGGTAGTGAAGTGGTTAAAAAAAATTGAATAAAAAATGATTTGACATTTTTTTCTTACATCTCGCACTAACTGCCTCAATCTGTATACTTTCCAAAAAGGGGTAATTTGGGGGGGGGGGGGGGGGGGGGGATTTGTACTTTCCCGACATTTTAACCCTTTCACGCCAACAGGACGCAGATATGCGTCCTCGGCTTTCAGGGGCTATACCGGGATGATGCCCACAGCTGCAGGTACCATTGTTTCAAGCCGGCGATTGGCTATCCAGACATAACGACCAATTAAAAGCCGCTCGGTTGTTATGCCGGAGGAGTGGGAGGCGACATCCCCCCCTCCCGCCGCCTCTCGCCGCTTTGACCGGGTCCTCGATCCCGCGCCTCCGGTGTCTCGGCGCAGATTGAATGAAAGCCGTACGTGGCTTTGATTCAGCCTGCAAAGTGTCAACGCGGAAGCGATGTCATGACGTCACTTCCGGGTTTCTCGGCTGCCAATGGCGCCGGATTTAAAAAAGTACACAGTATTCAGAATGGCCGTTTTCGCCGATCTGAATACTTTGACGTGTAAAGGAGGGACCGGGGGTCTTTTAGACCTCCAATCCCTCCATAAAGAGGACCTGTCACCACCTATTACTGTCACAATGGATGTTTACATTCCTTGTGACAGCAATAAAAGTGATCAAAATGTAAAAAAAAAAAAAAAAAAAAAAAATGTTTAATATTATAAAAATAAACAAGAAAAACATTTTTTTAAAGCGCAACAAAGAAAACGCATGCGAAAGTCGTGCCCGCATATGCAAATGGTGTTCAAATCACACATGTGAGGTATCGCCGCGATGGTTAGAGCGAGAGCAATAATTCTAGCACTAGACCGCCTCTGTAAGGGCCCTTTCACACTGTGCGTTTTTGCCGCTATTGCGCTATTAAAACGCTCCCCATGCCCCTCTCCATTGAAATCAATTAAAAACGCGGTAAAAACGTTTTTTAATTCATTTCAATGGAGAGGGCCATGGGTGCGTTTTATGAACGTTTTAATAGCGCTATTTTAACGCAAAAACGCGACAAAAACGCAGCAAAAACGCACCAGTGTGAAAGGGCTCTAATGCTAACCTGGTAACCGTAAAAAAAAATTAAAGCGCCGCCTATGGAGATTTTTAGGTACCGTAGTTTGACGCCATTCCACGAGTGCGTGCGATTATAAAGCATGGCGTGCTTGGTATCTTTTTACTCGGCGCAACTTCATCTTTCACATTATGCAAAAAAAGAGGGCCAACTTTGCTTTTTCATTTAATTTTAAATTCATGAAAGTAAATTTTTCCCAAAAAGTTGCGTTTAAAGCAGCGCCGCACAAATACCATGTAACATAAAATATTGCAACAATCGCCATTTTATTCTCTAGATTCTCTGCTAAAAAAATATATATAATGTTTGGGGGGTTCTAGATAATTTTCTAGCAAAAAACACGGATTTTAACTTGTAAACACCAAATGTCATAAAAAGGGAGTGAAAGGGTTAAGGGGCTCAAGAAATGTAAACAAAATCTAGGGGCGAGGCCCATACCATCTGGCGGTGCCCTGCCCTCTTGAGGGAATCATGGGAGGAGCGTAGAGAATTGTACAACCTTCTACAGAGATGGGAGCTCGGCGCCAAGCATCACCTGTCTCCGGAGGGCTCCACGCACTCTTCATCCACACAACAGTAATGGGGTTCTCTGTTGTATTTATAGCCTGATATATCTGTGACTTCCAACTTATGGAGAGAACATTTTTGCACTTTTTATTTTTTCGCTGTCATTGCAGGCGATATATACTAAACTACTACTAGTTACACCTTCCCCTCCCATAATTATGTTTTTTATTATTATTTATTACTTAAAAAATATAAAAGTTCAAGGAATAAAAGTGTGTTTTTTCAAATATATGCAAAGCAACGGGATTGGTTAAGACAGACTCCTCCCTCCCACATGTTAATACTATACCTATGCTAATACGGCCCCGCCCCGCCTCTGTTTAAAGCGTAATTAAAATGTACTGGGGACGCCCACAGGGGCGGGCTGGAGAGAGGCGGGGCGGGGAACACAGCCGAGTCATATTAACCCTTCACTCGCCGACGAACACTGCAGAGTTACACTGGACCTGGCCAACAAGCTGTATAGGCTACGGGCAGCTGTATGTTATTGGGGCAGGTTGGGGGGGGCAGTCTGTATGTTATGGGGGCAGGTTGGGGAGCAGTCTGTATGTTATGGGGGCAGGTTGGGGGGGGGCAGTCTGTATGTTATGGGGGGCAGGTTGGGGGGGCAGTCTGTATGTTATGGGGGCAGGTTGGGGGGGCAGTCTGTATCTTATGGGGGCAGGTTGGGGGGGCAGTCTGTATGTTATGGGGGGAGAGGTTGGGGGGCAGTCTGTATGTTATGGGGGCAGGTTGGGGGCGCAGTCTGTATGTTATGGGGGCAGGTTGGGGGGGCAGTCTGTATGTTATGGGGGGCAGGTTGGGGGGCAGTCTGTATGTTATGGGGGCAGGTTGGGGGGGGCAGTCTGTATGTTAGGGGGGGCAGGTTGGGGGGGGCAGTCTGTATGTTATGGGGGCATTGGGGGGGGCCAGTCTGTATGTTATGGGGGCAGGTTTGGGGGAGCAGTCTGTATGTTATGGGGGCAGGTTGGGGGGCAGTCTGTATGTTATGGGGGGCAGGTTGGGGGGGCAGTCTGTATGTTATGGGGGGCAGGTTGGGGGGGCAGTCTGTATGTTATGGGGGCAGGTTGGGGGGCAGTCTGTATCTTATGGGGGCAGGTTGGGGGGGGCAGTCTGTATGTTATGGGGGGCAGGTTGGGGGGCAGTCTGTATGTTATGGGGGCAGGTTGGGGGGGCAGTCTGTATGTTATGGGGGGCAGGTTGGGGGAGCAGTCTGTATGTTATGGGGGCAGGTTGGGGGAGCAGTCTGTATGTTATGGGGGGGCAGGTTGGGGGGCAGTCTGTATGTTATGGGGGGCAGGTTGGGGGGCAGTCTGTATGTTATGGGGGGCAGGTTGGGGGAGCAGTCTGTATGTTATGGGGGGCAGGTTGGGGGGGCAGGTTGGGGGGGCAGGCTGTATGTTGTTATGGGGGGCAGGTTGGAGCAGTCTGTATGTTATGGGGGGCAGGTTGGGGGGCAGTCTGTATGTTATGGGGGCAGGTTGGGGGGGGGCAGTCTGTAGTTAGGGGGGCAGGTTGAGGGAGCAGTCTGTATGTTATGGGGGCAGGTTGGGGGGGCAGTCTGTATGTTATGGGGGGCAGTCTGTATGTTATGGGGGCAGGTTGGGGGGGCAGTCTGTATGTTATGGGGGCAGGTTGGGGGGCAGTCTGTATGTTATGGGGGGCAGGTTGGGGGGGCAGTCTGTATGTTATGGGGGCAGGTGGGGGGGCAGTCTGTATGTTATGGGGGGCAGGTTGGGGGGGGCAGTCTGTATCTTATGGGGGCAGGTTGGGGGGGGCAGTCTGTATGTTATGGGGGGCAGGTTGGGGGCAGTCTGTATGTTATGGGGGCAGGTTGGGGGGCAGTCTGTATGTTATGGGGGGCATGTTTGGGGGGCAGTCTGTATGTTATGGGGGCAGGTTGGGGGGGGGCACGTTATGTTATGGGGGCAGGTTTGGGGAGCAGTCTGTATGTTATGGGGGCAGGTTGGGGGGGCAGTCTGTATGTATGGGGGGCAGGTTGGGGGGGCAGTCTGTATGTTATGGGGGCTGGTTGGGGGGCAGTCTGTATGTTATGGGGGGCAGGTTGGGGGGGCAGTCTGTATCTTATGGGGGCATGTTGGGGGGGGGCAGTCTGTATGTTATGGGGGGCAGGTTGGGGGCAGTCTGTATGTTATGGGGGCAGGTTGTGGGGGGCAGTCTGTATGTTATGGGGCAGGTTGGGGGGGCAGTCTGTATGTTATGGGGGGCAGGTTGGGGGAGCAGTCTGTATGTTATTGGGGCAGGTTGGGGGGGCAGTCTGTATGTTATGGGGGGCAGGTTGGGGGGCAGTCTGTATGTTATGGGGGGCAGTTGTGGGAGCAGTCTGTATGTTATGGGGGGCAGGTTGGGGGGGAGGTTGGGTGGGCAGTCTGTATGTTATGGGTGGCAGGTTGGGGGAGCAGTCGTATGTTATGGGGGCAGGTTGGGGGGGGCAGTCTGTATGTTATGGGGGGCAGGTTGGGGGGCAGTCTGTATGTTATGGGGGCAGGTTGGGGGGCAGTCTGTATGTTATGGGGGCAGGTTGGGGGGGCAGTGTCTGTATGTTATGGGGGCAGTTGGGGGGGCAGTCTGTATGTTATGGGGGGCAGGTTGGGGGCAGTCTGTATGTTATGGGGGGCAGGTTGTGGGAGCAGTCTGTATGTTATGGGGGGCAGGTTGGGGGGCAGGTTTGGGTGGGCAGTCTGTATGTTATGGGTGGCAGGTTGGGGGAGCAGTCTGTATGTTATGGGGCAGGTTGGGGGGGGCAGTCTGTATGTTATGGGGGGCAGGTTGGGGGGCAGTCTGTATGTTATGGGGGCAGGTTGGGGGGGGGCAGTCTGTATGTTATGGGGGCAGGTTGGGGGGGCAGTCTGTATGTTATGGGGGCAGGTTGGGGGGGCAGTCTGTATGTTATGGGGGGCAGGTTGGGGGGCAGTCTGTATGTTATGGGGGCAGGTTGGGGGGGGCAGTCTGTATGTATATGGGGCAGGTTGGGGGGCAGTCTGTATGTTATGGGGGCAGGTTGGGGGAGCAGTCTGTATGTTATGGGGGGCAGGTTGGGGGGCAGTCTGTATGTTATGGGGGGCAGGTTGGGGAGCAGTCTGTATGTTTATGGGGGCAGGTTGGGGGGGGGCAGTCTGTATGATTATGGGGGCAGGTTGGGGGCAGTCTGTATGTTATGGGGGGCAGGTTGGGGGAGCAGTCTGTATGTATTGATGGGGGCAGGTTGGGGGCAGTCTGTATGTTATGGGGGGCAGGTTGGGGGGCAGTCTGTATGTTATGGGGGGCAGGTTAGGGGGGCAGTCTGTATGTTATGGGGGGCAGGTTGGGGGGGCAGTCCTGTATGTTATGGGGCAGGTTGGGGGGCAGTCTGTATGTTATGGGGGGCAGGTTGGGGGGCAGTCAGTTTATCTCTAGATTCTCTGCTAAAAAAATATATATAATGTTTGGGGGGTTCTAGATAATTTTTCTAGCAAAAAACACGGATTTTAACTTGTAAACACCAAATGTCATAAACAGGAGTGAAAGGGTTAAGGGGCTCAAGAAATGTAAACAAAATCTAGGGGCGAGGCCCATACCATCTGGCGGTGCCCGACCCTCTTGAGGGAATCATGGGAGGAGCGTAGAGAATTGTACAACCTTCTACAGAGATGGGAGCTCGGCGCCAAGCATCACCTGTCTCCGGAGGGCTCCACGCACTCTTCATCCACACAAACAGTAATGGGGCTCTCTGTTGTATTTATAGCCTGATATATCTGTGACATCCAACTTATGGAGAGAACATTTTTTCACTTTTTATTTTTCCGCTGTCATTGCAGGCGATATATACTAAACTACTACTAGTTACACCTTCCCCTCCATAATTATTTTTTTTATTATTATTTATTACTTAAAAAATATAAAAGTTCAAGGAATAAAAGTGTGTTTTTTGATATATGCAAAATTGTCAAAACCAAGCAACGGGATTGGTTAAGACAGACTCCTCCCTCCCACATGTTAATACTATACATATGCTAATACGGCCCAGCCCCGCCTCTGTTTAAAGAGTAATTAAAATGTACTGGGGAAGCTCACAGGGGCGGGCTGGAGAGAGGCGGGCGGGGAACACAGCCGAGTCATATTAACCCTTCACTCGCCGACGAACACTGCAGAGTTACACTGGACCTGGCCAACAAGCTGTATAGGCTACGGGGGGGGCAGTCTGTATGTTATGGGGGGCAGGTTGGGGGGGCAGTCTGTATGTTATGGGGGCAGGTTGGGGGGGGCAGTCTGTATGTTATGGGGGCAGGTTGGGGGGGCAGTCTGTATGTTATGGGGGGCAGGTTGGGGGCTTCTGTATGTTATGGGGGGCAGGTTGGGGGAGCAGTCTGTATGTTATGGGGGGCAGGTTTAGGGGGCAGTCTGTATGTTATGGGGGGCAGGTTGGGGGCAGTCTGTATGTTATGGGGGGGCAGGTTGGGGGAGCAGTCTGTATGTTATGGGGGCAGGTTGGGGGGGGCAGTCTGTATGTTATGGGGGGCAGGTTGGGGGCAGTCTGTATGTTATGGGGGCAGGTTTGGGGGCAGTCTGTATGTTATGGGGCAGGTTGGGGGAGCAGTCTGTATGTTATGGGCAGGGTTGGGGGGGCAGTCTGTATTATGGGGGGCAGGTTGGGGGGCAGGTTGGGGGGGCAGTCTGTATGTTATGGGGGGCAGGTTGGGGGGCCAGTCTGTATCTTATGGGGGCAGGTTGGGGGGCAGTCTGTATGTTATGGGGGGCAGGTTGGGGGGCAGTCTGTATGTTATGGGGCAGTTGGGGGGGCAAGTCTGTATGCTATGGGGGGCAGGTTGGGGGGCAGTCTGTATGTTATGGGGGCAGGTTGGGGGGGGCAGTCTGTATGTTATGGGGGCAGGTTGGGGGAGCAGTCTGTATGTTATGGGGGCAGGTTGGGGGGGCAGTCTGTATGTTATGGGGGGCAGGTTGGGGGGCAGTCTGTATGTTATGGGGGGCAGGTTGGGGGGCAGTCTGTATGTTATGGGGGGCAGGTTGGGGGAGCAGTCTGTATGTTATGGGGCAGGTTGGGGGGGGGCAGTCTGTATGTTATGGGGGGCAGGTTGGGGGGCAGTCTGTATGTTATGGGGGCAGGTTGGTGGGGGGGCAGTCTGTATGTTATGGGGGCAGGTTGGTGGAGCAGTCTGTATGTTATGGGGGCACGTTGGGGAGCAGTCTGTATGTTATGGGGGCAGGTTGGGGGGGCAGTCTGTATGTTATGGGGGCAGGTTGGGGGGGCAGTCTGTATGTTATGGGGGCAGGTTGGGGGGGGGCATCTTGTATCTTATGGGGGCAGGTTGGGGGGGCATCTGTATGTTATGGGGGGCAGGTTGGGGGGGCAGTCTGTATCTTATGGGGGCAGGTTGGGGGGCAGTCTGTATGTTATGGGGGGCAGGGTTGGGGGCAGTCTGTATGTTATTATGGGGCAGGTTGGGGGGGCAGTCTGTATGCTATGGCAGGTTGGGGGGGCAGTCTGTATGTTATGGGGGCAGGTTTGGGGGGCAGTCTGTTTGTTATGGGGGCAGGTGGGGGAGCAGTCTGTATGTTATGGGGGGCAGGTTGGGGTGGGCAGTCCCAGTGTATGTTATGGGGGGCAGGTTGGGGGGGCAGTCTGTATGTTATGGGGGCAGGTTGGGGGGCAGTCTGTATGTTATGGGGGGCAGGTTGGGGGAGCAGTCTGTATGTTATGGGGGGCAGGTTGGGGGGGCAGGTTGGGGGGGCAGTCTGTATGTTATGGGGGGCAGGTTGGGGGAGCAGTCTGTATGTTATGGGGGCAGGTTGGGGGGCAGTCTGTATGTTATGGGGGCAGGTTGGGGGGGCAGTCTGTATGTTATGGGGGCAGGTTGGGGGGGCAGTCTTATGTTTTATGGGGGCAGGTTGGGGGAGCAGTCTGTATGTTATGGGGCAGGTTTGGGGGAGCAGTCTGTATGTTATGGGGGCAGGTTGGGGGGGGCAGTCTGTAGTTATGGGGGCAGGTTGGCAGTCCTGTATATGTTATGGGGCAGGTTGGGGGGCAGTCTGTATCTTATGGGGGCAGGTTGTGGGGGGGCAGTCTGTATGTTATGGGGGGCAGGTTGGGGGGCATCTGTATGTTATGGGGGCAAGTTTGGGCCCGTCTGTATGTTATGGGGGGCAGGTTGGGGGAGCAGTCTGTATGTTATTGGCAGGTTGGGGGGGGCCAGTCTGTATGTTATGGGGGGCAGTCTGTATGTTATGGGGGGCAGATTGGGGTGGCAAGGTTGGGGGGCAGTCTGTATGTTATGGGGGGCAGGTTGGGGAGCAGTCTGTATGATATGGGGGCAGGTTGGGGGGGGGCAGTCTGTATGTTTATGGGGGGCAGGTTGGGGGGCAGTCTGTATGTTATGGGGGCAGGTTGGGGGGGGCAGTCTGTATGTTATGGGGGCAGGTTGGGGGGCAGTCTGTATGTTATGGGGGGCAGGTTGGGGGGGCAGTCAGTTTATTCTCTAGATTCCCTGCTAAAAAAAATATATAATTGTTTGGGGGGTTCTAGATAATTTTCTAGCAAAAAACACGGATTTTAACTTGTAAACACCAAATGTCATAAACAGGGAGTGAAAGGGTTAAGGGGCTCAAGAAATGTAAACAAAATCTAGGGGCGAGGCCATACCATCTGGCGGTGCCCTACCCTCTTGAGTGAATCATGGGAGGAGCGTAGAGATTTGTACAACCTACAACAGAGACGGGAGCTCGGCGCCAAGCATCACCTATCCCCAGAGGGCTCCACGCACTCTTCATCCACACAACACTAAAGGGGCTCTCCGTTGTATTTATAGCCTGATATATCTGTGACATCCAACTTATGGAGAGAACATTTTTCCACTTTTTATTTTTTTGCTGTCATTGCAAGCGATATCTACTAAACTACTACTAGTTATACCTTCCCCTCCCATAATTATGTTTTTTTATTATTTTTTATTACTTAAAAAATATAAAAGTTCAAGGAATAAAAGTGTGTTTTTGATATATGCAAAATTGTCAAAACCAAGCAACGGGATTGGTTAAGACAGACTCCTCCCTCCCACATGTTAATACTATACATATGCTAATACGGCCCCGCCCCGCCTCTGTTTAAAGAGTAATTAAAATGTACTGGGAAGCTCACAGGGCGGGCTGGAGAGAGGCGGGCGGGAACACAGCCGAGTCATATTAACCCTTCACTCGCCGACGAACACTGCAGAGTTACACTGGACCTGGCCAACAAGCTGTATAGGTTACGGGGGGGGGGGGGGGGCAGTCTGTATGTTATGGGGGGCAGGGGGAAGCAGTCTGGGTATGCAGGGGGGCATGGTTGGGGGGCAGTCTGTATGTGGGGGAGGTTGGGGGGGGCAGTCCCTGTATGTTATTGGGGGCAGGTTGTTGGGGGCAGTCTGTATGTTATGGGGGCAGGTTGGGTTGGGGGGGCAGTCTGTATGTTTTGGGGGGCATGTATGTGGGAGCATTATGGATTAGATGGGGGGCAGGT